>CAJNDT010000386.1:220000-223992 GCA_905221615.1 Symbiodinium sp. CCMP2592 | reverse complement strand
TCTCTATCTCTCACTTTCTCTTCCCCACCCTTTTCCAGAAGGCTTCCAGCCTAACACTTCTTTTTCACAGCAGCGGCAGGGAATCTTGGGTGAAGCTTCTTTTGAGCTCTCCTTCGAAACTTGGCCTTGTAAAGGCGTCGGAGCCTAACTTTCAAAAACGGTTCCTGGCTACTTGGACTTGGACGTGGAATTGGACTCAGGCATTCCAGCCTAACACTGCTTTTCCACAGCTGCGGCAGGGAATCTTGGGTGAAGATTCTCTTGAGCTCTTCCTCAAAACTTGGCCGTGGAGGCTTGGAGCTTACCTTTCAAAAAAAAGCTCCGGGCTACTTGGGCTTGGACTTGGTATTGGACACTGGCAGCCCGCATGGCTGCAAGCCGTCCCTGACTCTCGGGTTTTGCTTGATGATCATTTTTTGAATCGGGGAAAAAAAATCCCAAACGAGAAGGTGACCCGGCGGAGCTTCCGCTTCAGCTTCCTGTGAGGGGTCGTGGTAAAAGTCAGGCTCCTCTGGCCACTCCTTCATGGCCTGCTCAAAGTCACTCTGAGTGATCGGAGGGTCATACATGCCCAAGACCATCGTTTCCTGGCTCAGGATCACGTTGTCCGGGCTCTGGTTTGGCCCCTTGGCCATGGTCTCGGCAGCTTGGCAAGCTTCCCAAACGGCTTCCAGACCTCCATCCGAGTTGTCTTCTTCCTGCAGATCTGTTTCGGCGTAAGGGTTTAAAAGCTGGTTATGAGGGTATAGGGGTTCACATCTATCTATCTATATATATATATATATGCAAAATCTATATATCGCACTGAAAGAATCCCGCCTCGAGAGCAAAGCAGGTGGCGGCTGCAGGCCTCTTGGCTGTCGTCTCTGCCGGAGTCTCCAAGGTGGCGTCTGGCCTCTTGACTGTCGTCTCTGCCGAAGTCTCCAAGGTGGCGGCTGGCCTCTTGACTGTCGCCTTTGCAGAAGTCTCCAAGGTGGCGGCTGGCCTCTTGGATGTCGTCTCTGCAGGAGTCTCCAAGGTGGCGGTTTGGCTCTTGGGAGCTTGGCCACTGGAGGTCGTGGAAGTCGCAGGTCTTTTCTTGACGACCTTGACCTTGACGACGGCCTCCTTGTCTGCGAGCTTGGCAGCTGGCTTCTTCTAGACCGGGGCCTGTCGAGGCACAGCCAAAACTTCAAAAAACAGACTTAAGCTCGACAAGCTCACAGGCAAGTATCTGGCCTGCCGTGCGGCCGGCTTCTTCTGGCTTCCTACTTTTGACATCTGAAGAGCCTATAAACTGCAGCTATAGACGGCGACACATTTTTGCAAGCGTCCGGATTATACCACTTGGGAATGTACGTATAGGGCCGTCCGGCCCTTAGCAGATGGCGCAAGCGACTTGTTTTCCATGGGCCGTTTGCAGTCGGCCTGGACCTGGACCGTTTGAGCAGCTTATGGCTCATGGGCCGCTTGCAGTTGGCGTGGACCTGGACCGCTTGCAGCTTGGCTGCTTGGGTCAGCTTGGCTCATCCAGCACTAGCAAGCACTTTAAAAGCAGATGCCAAAACGTCCTGTACTTGAACAGGATGGTTTCCGGCACCTTGTGAGCTGCAGTGCCTGAAAGGCAAGCATTGGCGATGTGAGACATCAAGCCCATAAAGGATTCGGAACCATACGTCCAAAAAAACCTGGGGGCCAAGTGCTGCGAAACTTCTGGCAAGTGTGTCGTCATGTGAAACTTGGAAACTTGGCTATATCGACACTGCTGGGCATCAAAAGCCAGCTTGGCAAGATGGCCGTAGTGCTTGGTCAAGCACTGGACTTGGTCGGCGAATTTTCGCCTGAAGTCCTGGGGCCACTTGAAGTCTTGCCTGTCCAGCAAGTCGTAGATGTCCCGCAGCGACTCAAGGACACGAAGTCGGTGCAGGCTTCGGCGATCATCTTGGGAGCCTGAAATTGCTGTAGAACTTTAAACAAGAATAAGGTCGTGTTCACATTCATAGATATAATGCAGCTTAGACACTGTACCTCCTGGCGAGCTCCACAGCAACAGGCATGAAATGCCTGATTCGCCTGCCCTTCTGGTGCTTGAGGCAAGGGTACTCATTGGCACTGCTGGCAATGTCAGACTTCCATTTCAGGTTCGGCAACCTGGTGCCTGAAGGAATGCCTAGCTCCTGGTAGATTTCCTGGATTTCGGCATTCAGGCAACTCATGTTGGTGTCCCTGGAACCTGGCTTGGAGTCTTCGATGATCTCCCAAAGCAGATTCCCACCACATGGCAGGACACACCGAGGTCCAGGACGTGGAGGACGTCAAGCTTCAAAGCCTGAGCATTGACGCCTTGGACCTGGAAAAGCGGGTGCTCCAGCCTGGCTTCCAGCTGCCTTGGCCTGAGTGTTGTCCTTCTCCAGCCTGCTTCCTGGCGAAAGTCGTTCCAGCAGTTCTCGCCCTCTTGGGTGCAAGCGCACCAAAGGCAAGGGTTGGCTTGGTTCGGCCTGGGGAACTTGAATTCCTGGTAGAAGAACTCCATGTCCCCTGTGATGCAGTAGATCACTCCTGGCCTGAACCGCCTGGAGGTCGTTGGGCACCTTCCTGAGGCCATGGCTTGGAGGGACTCGCAGAGCTTGGTCCAAAGATCTTCCATGAGCTTGGGCGTGATGCACGACTTGGGAATGCAGGCCAGCAACAATTGGCTGCTTGCCTGGACTGCGAAAGCAAAAATTAGAGACACCAAGACCTAAATGGTGATTTTGCGGTCGTACTGCCGAAAGAATACTAGACAAGCCAAGCGTCAATCGAACGTCGTGACGTTATCGCTCTCATGGATATCACAAGCAGACTGTCCACCTTGGAGTGGGGAGCTGCGTCGCCGTGCAAAGCGAAAGGGACCAAGGCTTGGGTGTCCTGGAAAACTTGGTCAAAGTAGTCCTGGCTTTGCGACACCCTGGAGTTAGCGCCTTTTTGGCTGTCCCAAAACTTGGCAATGTCCTGGATACCCAGGATGTCATCGTCCATGCCATCCAGGCTTAGCATCCAGTTGTGCGGAAGCATGACTGGAAGCTTGCAGTCTACCTGGATTTTTGGCCTGTGGCGCTTTTCCCCCATGCCTTGGTCTGCACGACCGTTGGGTCTGGAGCAGCCATGTCCTTGAAGACCCTGGAAAGCAGCTGGTGGTGCGTGTGGTTCGGGTTAACACCATGCGAACCCAAGCTGGCAAGTCCCACAAGGTCGGCCTGGGAGCAGCCTGACTGACAGCTGCCTGGGACAGCTCCTGGACGACCTTGGCGCTCAGGTCTCCCAAACACCACAGCCTTAAAAGGGCCACCGCAAGTGGAGATTCTGGCTTTATCTCGCGACAGGAGGAAGAGGAAGCTTGGTCCTCCGTCTTCCTTTTCCTCCCTGACATGGCTTCGCCTGGACATCTAAACCTAAACCTGGCTTGGTCCTCGAAGCTTCAAAGCGGGGAATTTGCAACTTGAACACGAGAACAAAGGCAGTTTGCAGCAGTCCCTGGCAGCAAAACGCTTCTTTTTGGCGCTTGAAACTCCAGCTTTAGGTTTCAGTAGGCTCTCTCCCTTGAACTGCCTTTGCTCTTGGAGCCTAAGAGGCTGGAGGGTTCAAAACATCCAGACTGCGTGGCCTGGACTTAAGGCCGTTCACAGCTTGGAAAACCCTGCCTGCCTGGACTTCATGAAAACTATAAGCTAAAATCTCATCAGGAATAGCTGCCGGGTCAAGACTCAAGACTTCTAGCTTTTGCTGGACTCTGCAGGGCCGTGGTACCAAAGACTGTTGCGTGTTACACGTTGCTTGAGCTTGGGCCTCTATGCAGCCATCCTGAAAAAAAAACTGCTCAGGCGTCCTTAAGGGCCTTAGTGAGTTCCACCTTAAGCTTCTTGGAAGCTTGGAGGGTGGTCACCGCGTCAAGCAAAACGGGCTTCATGTCCTCCATCTTGCAAGCCTTCTTGCCAGCCAGGGTCGTGCGGATCCGCTCCAAAGCCTGCAGCTGC
>CAJNDT010000386.1:0-215000 GCA_905221615.1 Symbiodinium sp. CCMP2592 | reverse complement strand
CATCCCCTTGGCCATCCTCTTGGCCCTCCCCTTGGCCATCCCCTTGGCCATCCCCTTGGCCGGTGTTGTCAGTACCGTCTGCTGGGCCTGGGGGCTGCTCCGTGGTCTGCTCCGGGTTGTGTTGGTGGCTGCTGGTGGGCTTTTGGTGGCTGCCAAACTGGGGAAGCTCCTGGGGCGGGTCGACTTGGTCCTGGCCAAGACCCAAAAGATCATGGCTCTGGGGACCTTGGGACCGACCGGTCGGACTTGGGAAGACCGGCTTGAGACCTGAGGTTGTCCATAGCTTGCAGCATGTCTTCAGTGCGTGGACGAAGCTTGAGGATCTTCTCGGTCTCCATCTCCAGCCTGGTCGTGAAGTCCTGGTCCTTGGACTTCCAGACTTCCAACTTCAACCTGGACAACTGGTCCCTCCCGTCCCGGTCGTACCTGGAGATGTGTGCTTCCTGGAGCTTGGAGAGCTCTCTGTCGAGGTCTTGGCGCTTGACGACCAGCGTTCTGCTTAGGTCGTCACTCCTCGTCTTCGACCTCTTGGCCCTCCTCTCCTCCACCTCCTTTATCATTTTTTCCTCCCATTCGGCATCAGAGTTCGCCTTGACTTCTTCCATTGACTCTTGGAATTCTTGGAATTCCGTCTCTGTGTCCTGCCTTTCGTTTTCCTGCTCGTCCTGGAGCTGGGCCTTGGAAATCGTATATTCCTAGAATTCAGAATAGAAGGAAACAGTATAATAGGTTTTTTTATAATAAAATCTTTGCTTAAAGAGTAGATGATAATTATGTTTTAAAGATCCGACCTCGCGGTTGCGCCTGTAGATCTCGTGGGCCACCTCGAGCCTGGTCCCCTGGAGCTTGGCAAGTTCGGCTTCCAAGAACTCGAGGGCAGCGGGATCCTCCGTCTCAGCTTGACCTCCTGCAAGCTGCCGAGATTTCAAAGAAAGCTTACGGGTTTTCAAAAATCGTTTTACATGTGGCTTATACATGACTTTGGATAATTCAAGACTGGAAGGTCGCCTTCTGCTGTGGTGGCTGGGACTGAGGTCGCCGGGGTAGCGGGCGGAGCGGGCCTGAGATCATGACTCAAACTTAAGGGCTAATTTTGGGTGTTTCCACTGCTACTTGGGGGTGCTTCCAGCTAAAAGGGCTTCCATCCCCTGACAGCTTCAATAGGGCTTCCAGCCCCTGACAGCTTCAATAGGGCTTCCAGCTCTTGACGGCTTCAATAGGGCTTCCAGCTCTTGACGGCTTCAATAGGGCTTCCAGCCCTTGACGGCTTCAATAGGGCTTCCAGCCCTTGACGGCTTCAATAGGGCTTCCAGCCCTTGACGGCTTCAATAGGGCTTCCAGCCCTTGACGGCTTGAAGACAGCTAAAGGGTTTGAAGATTAAAAGGTCAAGTAAATTCAGTCAAGCTGCTCCTGGGCAGGTGCTTTCGCCGGCGGCTGCTTGGGAGGTGGCGACGTCTTGCCCTGGAGCTGGAGGCCCTTAGGAGGTGCAGGCAGTGGCTGTGGCTGCCTCCAGGGCCGCTGACCCTGCTCATCCTGCCCATCCCTCCTGGAGGTCCAATTAATGTGGATCCGCTCCTGGGATTGCTGGCTCCTGGATGAGCGGAGATCCTGGGGCTCCTGGCTGCAGCTCCTTTTTATGCTCATTTCATCCAACTGTACCTCCAGCCATTCGTCGATCGACTCGATTGTTCCTGATTGCTCAAATACCCGGTTAATGAACAACCTGATCGACTGGTCCTGGGGCATCTGGGTGTCGAACTTGAGGCTAAGGTGTTGCACCACATCGTTTTGCCAGTGGCCGAAGGTCTCGCCCTGGCCGCAGGGGTTTTCATTAAGTATATAGTTTTAGGGGATGGGGGCTTAGATAGGGACCGCAACAAGGGACACAAACATATAAAAACAAATATATATATATATATATATATGTACATATTTTTATGTATATTTTTTGATATATATATATATATATATATATATATATATATATATATTATAATGTATGTATAAACTTTTGCTTGTTACTCCAAGGCCGGCCTCGTCCTTGTACTGGCTGTAAAGCGCCCTCCAGTTCTCTCGCCAGGCGCTTGAGTCTGAGTGCTTTCAAATATAGACATCAGCGGTTTCGTTAAATCCTTAAAAAAAAACGCAAAACTTTGTTACGTGCGTGCAGGTGTCCGGTGCCGCCTGGCTGACTGTTTCGCTGGGGGCCCTTTCCCATCGCGGGAATGGCTCCTCCTGGGCGCCCTCGAGGCTGCTGGCCGGCCATGGCTTGGACCGGCTTGACTTGGCAGCTCCTTGGCTGCCTGACTAAGTAACTCCTAAAGCTGCTTCTTGAGCTTGGGAGCTGCAGCGGCCGAAGATCGATCTCGCTTGTGAGCATTTGCCGCCGAAAAGGGCTGTCCAGCCCTTGAAACTTTACTTGCAGGCTCATGCAGCTGGAGGGTCGATGTGTTTTTCACTCATGCATACTGGCTTATGCAGTCGAGGCCACCGGGCTTCCAGCCCTTGCTTGGAACACTAAAAGACTTGAAACTAGGACTCCAAAAACTTAGCCTTCTCCTTGAAGGCCTCTGCCAAAGAGCCGCCCTCGGCGAGCTTCTTCTTCATCTTGGCAACCTGAAGCTTGGTCTTATCCCGACCATGCTTCCTGCACACGATCTGTAAAAGCTGCCTAGAACCGTCGACTCTCAATGCGACACTGTCGTGGTAGTGCATGATCTGCAGCTTGCCCCTTTCAGCCTCCGTCAACTCGGGCTTGTCCTTGTCCTTGGGGGCCTGATGATGGAGAAAACATTCAGGGCTTCACTTAAATACATCTTCCTAGATAGAAATATATGCTTACGAACAACAAAAATATTTTTCTAATGTTAAGATTAGAGGCCGGCTTCTTCTTCGGCTTGTCATTGTCCTTTTTCACAGGCTTAGCGGCTGCAGCTGGCTTCTTCAAAACCTCGCCCTCCCAAGACTTCCTGATTCGAGCCTTGCTGCCTGGCACGGGACTGCCTTCGGCTTCCTGGCTCAAACTCGTCTTGGCGGTCTTGGGAGTGTCCGGAAGCTCCAGATCCCTGGTCCGAATCTTTCGAAGCGGACTGCTCGCAGGGGCTAACGACCGTAGCTTTGGCGGCTTGGTCGCAGGGCTTGGCGTCCCTGTGCTCGGCCGCTTGGCGTTGTGGGTCTCCGCCTGCTGGAGCTTGGCTGGTGAGGCCGACACTTCTGGAAGAAGCAGCGCCCTGAGTTCCTCGAGATCCTTGATCTCGAACTGGGTCGCCTTTCTGCAAGCCTCCTTGAACCTGGTGTCGTTGCACAAGCGGCGAGCATGAGCCATGACGGTCAGCAGCATCTCGGCCGTGTCCCCAGCCCAAGCAGTTTGCTTGCTCAGCGGGGCCTGGTGGATGAGGTCCGGGTAGGCTTTGCTGACCTTGGCCAAGCACTCCTTCAAGTCCTTGTACTTGAAAGCCAAGCCGCTCTCCACCTCCTGGAGTTTCTTGAGCAAAACCGTCGCCTTTGAAAGCCCTTTGGCCTGGACAGCACTCGTCTTGGCTAGGTTGCCGTAGGGGTCGAAGTTGAAGGCGGCCTGGACACCTAGAAGCTTGACGTGTTTCTTGAACACGTCCAGCAAGTGCTCCTGGTCCACCTCCGGCTTGGCGAAGTTGCGTTCGCCGCCGCGGCCAGCAGCTGCGGGGCTGCCCATGGCCCTAAGAACCTGAGGACTTGCCTGGCGGCCTGCAGCACTTAAACCCGACAGACCTGCCTGGAGCTTGAAGCCCAGGACCTGGCTAGGCCTGCCTGAAGCATGCAGCGGACTATGAAAAAAAACTTCAGCTCAGGTCCTCTTCTCGCCAAGACAATTTTGCATGTCAAGCAGGGCTTGATCGATCTCGGCTTGAATTATACCCTGGCAGTAGCCTGCCCTGGATTAGCACTTGAATTAAGCCGCTTCTAACAACCGACCCCTTGAATCTTGGAAACTTGAGGCTTGTCCTGGAGCTCACCTCCCAGCCGCCTGGCACTGGTCAGATCCTCGGACCTGGCGCACGGGCGGCTCAATTTCAAAAAAATGTAGCGTCCACGTGCTCGATGATCCTCGCCCGCAACTCCTGGTCGCTCCAGGACTGGTGTACCTTAAGCCCCACCCGCACTGCTTCCGAAAGTAGTTGAGGCTTCGTCATTCGGCTCAAGGGGCCTGGGTTTGCTTGGAGAGCGATCAATGAAGCATCGTTGAGCAACAAGCGGATGTACCCGTGCTCCTTCATCTTCATGTGCTTCGTCGCCTCCGGCCAGCGCTCGGGGTCGAAGTCCATATCATTCTCGATCTTGTACATGAGGTACTCCAAAAAGTTCAGGAAGCCCACTTCCTTGTCGACATCCCTTAGCTCTATATAAGTAAAAAATTAAATACATAGTCTATATACGGCATATGTATAAGTATATATATGTATATATATATATATATGTATATGTATATGTGTTCATGCCAAGAATCTCCAGCTGGTCTAGGTAACCTCTCCGCCACATCACGACCAAGGACCTCGCGGCTTTGCCTGGAACCTTGGCGTGAAGCAGCTTGGCATAGGCCTGGACGACAATTTCATCATCGCCCTGCATCTTGACCTAGCCCAAAGTTCCTGGCAGCTTGGCTTGAAGACGGCTGCCATGCACGAGATTTGAAGCATGATTCCCCCCCTTCTTCCTTCTTAGGGCCGTCCGCCCCCTGGAAGCTTTGGTTGCAAGACGGCTGCCATGCACGAACCTGCCAAAAATGATTCCCCCGCCTTCTCCCTTCGTGGGGCCGTCCGGCCCACATCCCATCTCTTCTGTCTGTCTCCTCCGTCTCTCTGTCTCTCTGTCTCTCTGTCTCTCTGTCTCTCTCTCTCTCTCTCTCTCTCTCTCTCTCTCTCTCTCTCTCTCTCTCTCTCTCTCTCTCTCTATTTGGTTAGCAAACTGGGGCCGCCCGGGCCGTCGTTTCAGCAAGCTGAAATCAATAGAAACATCCACCTCAAAATCAATAGAAAATCTCCATAAAATCAATAGAAATTTTCCATAAAATCAATAGAAATTTTCCATAAAATCAATAGAAATTTTCCATAAAATCAATATAAAGACCACGATTAAAATCAATAGAAGTCAACACTCAAAATCAATAGAAACACGTACCAACAAAAGTTCCAAACGATTGAAATTTCCTCAAATTCAATAGAAGTTTCGTGTGCCTCCAAAATCAAGCGGCCGATTGAAAAAAATCAAGCGGGCGTCCTCTGGGAGTTCTTACGAGTCCCCGTGGCGGTTGCTATTGTATAGCGACGAGGTTCTGCCAGGCAACCAACTAGGCCACAGGCTGGAAAGAAAAACATGGGCCATCTATGCCAGTTTCCAGGAGTTCCACACCAAGCTCCAGCACGAGGACACATGGTTCCTGCTTTCCATTGCCAGAAGCAGCGAAGTCGCCAGCCTGGAGGCTGGCATTAGCCAGGTATTTTCCAAGCTACTGAGATCCATCTTTTGCAACAAGATTGCAGATCCCAGACTCGGCTTGTGTCTGCCACACGCCACGGACTCCACGCAAGACATCCGACTGTTCTTCACCATGGGCGGGTGGATCCAGGATGGCCTGGCCATGAAGCAGACTTTCTCCACAAAAGGAGATTCCGGAACCAAATTTTGCATTTTATGCAACAACATAAGGAGCATGGCCATCCACACCGAAGCCACTCTGGAAGAAGAAGACATTCCAGGTTCCAATGTCACCCACTTGAGCGAGTGTGAGTTGGCCACAGACCAGGAAGTCTTGACAGCCTTCCAGACCTGCCAGAGGCTGTCGAGGACAATGCCCAAGGACCAGTTCGCCATGTACCAACAAGCAGCTGGCATCACCCACAACCAGCACTCCATGCTGCTGGACCAGGTTCCTGCCAATGCCCTATAACCCCTATTGTAAACCTTCAATCTTTGAAGAAGTCTTTGTGTCCGTCATAAAGGAAGGTAGGGTTTTGTATTGCTTTTTGCTAAACCCTAAACCCTACCCTATGCCTATAACCCTAAACCATGGCCAGGCATTGTTGGACCAGAACATCTTGCGCCCAGTTTCTGGCTACATCCATGATTGGATGCACACCATGGCATCCCAAGGTGTCATGCAGAAGTCCATTTGGTTGCTGCTTTCCACAACCAATGCATGGGACCACATGGAAAGCTTTCTCCAACTCTGGACCATGCCAGGCGCATTGGCCAAGGCTGGCAAGCTCCATGACCTCTTCACTCCCAAGAGAACCAAGTTCTACGGGGAGAACCAGAGGTTCAAATGCACAGCCAGTGAGTGCTTGGGCCTCACCACGCTGCTCCAGTACATGGTCCAGCGCCTTTGGCTGCCAGCAGGGATCCAGGTGGACCAGTGCCACAGCTTTCTGGCCATGGCCCAGGTCCAGGAGATGCTCCAAGCCACCCACATGGGCACAGTGTCTCCAGCCCAGTTGCTGCATCCCAGCCGCAACAAGAAGATGTTTTGTGCAGGTATCCTAAACGCAGCTTTATTTGAGTTTGTCCAATTTTACTTGTACTGAGCTTCGCCTCGACAGATTGCAGGCACCAGGTCCAAGATGCCCTCACCATCTTCAAGCGTGCTGGGAACGAGGCCGCCATGGTGCGGAAGCACCACTGGATGCTCCATCTGAGCACTCAGCTGGAGGCCATGGGGTTCCTTCCCAACTGCTGGCCACTGGAAAGAAAGCACAAAGTCGTGACCATGTACGCCACCAACATGATGAAGATACCAGTCTTCAGCCAGAGCCTGCTCGAAGAAGTCTTGGCCCATGACATCCATGCTGTGCAGACATCGGACAGCTTCGAGGAATCTGCCCACCTGGTCCAGAAGCGACACCCAAGTGCCCAGCTCCACAAGTACCTCTGCGAGTCTGTTTTCAAGGCAGCCATCGCCAAGGACCATATCTGGACAGCTGCCGCTGCCATGCTGGAGACAGGGGGCCAGGTGCACCAGAAGGATTATGTCTTGATCCAGCAGGAAAACCAGTGGGGCTGGCAGATTGCCAAGGTTGAGTGCCATTTCGAGGCCGCGGATTTGGTTTGTTCTGTGGTCCGCACTTCTGACCTTGTCGAGTACGATGCGGCCACCTACTCAGCTTTGGCCCAGGACACAGCGTCTTTCCACTTCGTTCTTACTGAAAAGATCCTGTGTCCAGTTATCTGGGCTGCAGAGGGCCAGCGAGTGAGAATCTTGATTCCTTGGTCCTTTCGGCCTGGCCAAAAGATCGCATATTTTGCATGGATGTTAAGAGCTCATGACACAGTGCAGTTTTCTTCCTTTTCCCCAGCACAACAGTGCTTCCATCCCCAGCACGACAGTGCTTGCAATGCATCTCCAGCACATAAGTGCTTCCATCCCAGAACATAAGTGCTTCAATCTCCAGCACAAAGAGTGCTTCACCCCATAACACGTTTTCCTTCCGTGGCAAGCACCCTGTTTTGCAAAACTAATTTTCAGCATCAGCACCTTTTACTGCGCAGCAGGACACTCTATAGACCATGTATACGTCCTTGTCTAGGAAAGCTTCTGAGCCAGACAATAGTTTGCTTCGTCGCACATTGCTTTGCAGATTTCAGCATGGCCTCGTTACACACGAGCAAGCAAAACATGCGAACTGCCCAAGAATCAAGAAGCAGTCCCGAGGTCCTGCTTGAAATAAACGTGATCAGAGTTTGTGCATGACCGCCAGCTTTCCAGCTCACATCTCAAACCCTAAAGCTCTGAATTGCTGAACTTAACACCTTGAGGCACTCAGGCTCAATACACCGTGCTGATTTCTTCATGTTTTTCTTGAACACAATCGTAAACCAACAGCTACACACTGTCTTCGTCCTGATTCCACTTCACCAGCAAAAGCATTTGGACGTTCTGTGTGTTCACGGGTTGCACAATTTTTTTGCAAGGTTTTTCTTCCTCCCTTAGCCGTTCTGGGCCCGCAAAAAGTATTATTTTCGTCTAATTTATTAGAAGTTACTATACTTAGCAAGGCCTTAGCAATTGGTGTGCTAAGTCATGTTAAAGCAGCTAAGCTGTTAGTAGAGACACAACGGTTCCAAGCATGGCAAGCGCGTGGACTGAGATGCCTGCCAACGTCAATATTCCAGGCTTTGACATGTTCCAGATTACCTCGTCGATGGACATCGACCCGCTCTTTGTCACTTTCGCGCTGACCCTGGCATCACAGCGGGGAGCGAACTGCGTGGTCTTCGAAGGGCGCATTCGCCGTGCGTGGGTGAAATTTCTTCCTGATGATCCCAGGGGTGCGGACGCCGTCTCCCGAACGAGACATGACGCAGCCATGTGGCACGGCTACCAGGCCTTCGTCCGCGAGGGCGCCGAGTGAGGGACATAAGGCTAACGGCCTGCTCGGTTTTTTTTTAAATTGGGCTCAGTGGTTCGCCACCGTGACCCGGAGTTCTGGCAGTTCTCTCTTGCGAGGTAAAAAACCCTGTATCCTGCTCTTGTCCGGCTGCTCGTCATTGCTCTCACCCCGCTTGCACGCATGCCACTGGGGCTCAGACTTGCGGCGACATACGTCGCTAGCACCTTCACTTGTGTGTCTCGCGGGCCGCTCTGCCTCCGCTCTGCTCCTGAGATGGCGGCCCCTGCCTTGCCTTTGGTGTGGAAACGCCTTGATCAGCACATTAACGTTCGCTATGGCGACCTCTGTCACTTCGACTTGGCGGCCGACCCCGAGTTTCAGCTCACCCCGAGTGACATCGATATGGTTCTCATGGCGGCGGTGGGCATGCGCGCCAATCTGGTTGTGATCGAGCTGCACCATAACTGGCAGGAGGCGGGACACGAGACTGTGAGGGTGTGGTTTAAGCAAGTTGCCAGCGTGGTGGAGCAAATTGCACACCATCGCGACTGGGACGCCAGTGGCCGACAGGGCTACCAAACTTTCTACTTGGGGTGACATGTCTTTCATGACGGTCTGTGGTTCTGGTCTGGACAAGCCGGGCTCAGCTTCCCCAGACCCCCCCCTTTTTTTAAAACAATGTGAAAACACCGTGAACCATGTCTCTACAGGCCACCTGCCGTGACTGGAGGTCTGCGCGGGGTCCAAAAGGGAAGGCTTCGGTGTTAGCGAGCACGTCTCCAGGCAGTAACTGTGGGCAACCGCTCTTGAGTGCGTCGGGGCTCAGGCGGCGACATACGTCGCCGGCCAGTTGAAGGGACGAAATGATCTTAGGTGGTAGTCGGCAGCGCCATGGCCGTTACATTGTTCCACACACGCCTCGTGGTCAGCGGCGTGGGCACGGACATCCATCGGCCCATCTCTCTGGCTGTGGCGTCCCTTCAACATGCGATCTCGGGGCTGGAGCACATACACCTCCAAATGTACGAGGGGTACTTGCTGGTGCAGGTGCTTCCGAGCTTCGTGGACGCACCCGATTTCACTGAACTCCCGGCGTCTTGGCACTTCATGCAACAAGGTGTCCCACTGCAAATTCTCCTTTTTCCATTGCGGGTTACCTGGTGACGATTGCGGACGCCTTGGCGCTGTGCTGTAATTTGCCGGTGATTGTTTGCTCGCACGAACCCAGGGCAGGGCGCAGCTTGGTGGGCCTCCTGGTCAGCCGTCTGAGCGTTCGGTCAGGAGTGACGCGACGTACCCCGATCGAGGAGAGCAGCGACACCATCAGCTCGCTCTACGGCTGCCAGGAGCTGCCAATCAATGTAGACCTGCTTCCCTTTGCCCAGTCCTCAGAGGTTCCCCGCATGTACGACCCATCCGTGCCGGTCAACCTGGGCCGCTACGCTGTGTGGCTCTGTACTGACCCCGCTGTCGTGCATTGTCACACCCTTTGGCTCTTCACGGATACAGATGCCTTGGAAGAGTATGACCACACCCGTTATACGCTGCCACACATTCTCAACCGCTGCTGCTGGTTGGCGCCGGCAGAGAGGCAACTGTCCATCCGCGAGGGATGGGTTCGGCTGTGCAATCCAGCGCCCCTAGACCCCAGGCAAGGTTGGCCGGGTGTGCCTTGTCTGTAGCCACTGATCTTGGGTGGGGTAACCGGTAGAAGGGCACAGTCGGAGGGGAGTTGCTGCACCTAGGCGGCAGAAGACCCTCGCAGTTGTCTAGTCCGCATTGCTGGGCCTTATACGTCTCTGGAAGGAAATAGCCAGAGTGTGGGGCCGCACTGCTTCAGCTTGCAGTGTCTGCGTTGCTTCGGCTTGCTGCTCATGAGCGCTTTGTGTCGAATTGCTCTTTATCCCGCCCTGTTTACTGACGGGGTCGGCTGCCTTTAGGGAAATGAATGCTCTGCACGTCCCTTCTGGTGGCCGTCGTGGGAAATGAATGCTTCTGGTGTTCTCACCATCTGCACGTCCCACGGGGGGTTTAGGGTAGTGAGGCACATCGCGTTTGTGGCTTGCTTCCCTGCTGGGTGGTTCTGCCTACTGGCGGGGGCAAGTTTTCGGGGGCTGTTACTGCAGCTTCTCGTTGGCAGCGGGCTGTTGCTTCACTCGGGTGCTCCGGTGCTTTCAGTGAGCAGCAGTATTGTCACAGACCTGACAGGGATCTGTGCTCACCGGGTGGCTAACGGTGAGGGGCGAGGCCGGGGAAAACGGTCAACTCGTGTGTTTGCTGCCTGCTTTTCTTCCGGAGATTAGCAGTGCCCTCAGACGTCGCTACAGACTGGGTCCCTGGCCGGTCAAGCTTTAGTGGGCCTTTGCTTGCTGTCTGTGCTTAGCTCAGCATGGCGAGGCCTTTTTTCGTGCCTTCGACCCTCTGCTGGATTCGCAGTGCAGTGAGAGAGTGGTAGTGCTCAGATCTCCTGGCTCTTCTGCTTACTGGCGGGAGTGTCCAGGGATAGGGGCAGCAGTTGCTTACTGGCAGCTGCAGCTACTGCTCGTGGGTGTCTATTCGCTCGGCTCGATGTACAGTCGGAAGAACAGCCCACAGAGGAGGCTTAAGCCTTACTCCTGACGAACACTTTGCTGTGGGTCCCATATCAGGTGTAGTCACGGGGGAAACCTGCTTATTGTGCTCTCCTAAAAATCGGCCGCTGCGCGGGGCTGCTCTGAAGTGCGCTGGGCGCTCCAGACTCTGTGATGCGACCGTGCTGCCTTAGCGCCTCGTGCTTCGCGCGGCTTGATATTAGCACAGCAGGGGGAGACCGTGAGCGAACCTGTGTAGTCATTCTACCGTGTGAGTCCTGCCTTACCAAATAAAAACACTCGCGCCAAACCCGGCAGGTTGGGTAGTTTGGCAAGGGGGCGAGCCCTGACAGCTGTACAAAGCGCAGCTGCTCAGTTGAATACTCGCTTGTTCTTTGGGACTGGCCGGCATGATGAACGGCACGCCTGTGTCTTCTTCCCGCTACGGCAAGAGACGGGCTTGCACAAGGCGGTGGTTTGGTGGGGCAAGGTCTATGCGTTATGGGTGCTTAGAGCCTTGCTCCCGGGCAAACATATCATCTTGTCGGATCATGATGCGGCCCCGACTGCGCTATTCGAGGTAGCTGACTTGCAGGATCTGTGCCTTGACACGCAGGATCTACAGGCTTCTTCCGGCGCTGGCATGCCCGCCCCGGACGATACGGTATGGTCATTTGCGCCCACTGTACCTGTGCAAGGCAGTCCTTGCTGTCGGCGCTCACACGAATCCGTAGGTCCGCCGTAGGTGTAATCTTTGTCACGGAGCCTTCCACGGATGCCCAGGGGGGGTTCTCTGTCTTTGCTAAGGAGCCAGGCCGACTTCATACGGAAGTTGGCATTTTGCCACGACACATGCGCGGTCCAGGGTCTTGGCAGGCCTATGTGGACGCTTGTGAGTGCGAGGGTGAAGGGAGCACAATTGGGGACTCGCAACTCTGCCGCCGGTATGGGTTGTCCCCGACGGCACTGGCGGATTGGGCCGCGGAGGTTGTCCCACTCCTTCTGTCGAAGCTTGCACACCTGGTGACGCTGCCGCGTCCCAGGCCCCAGGAGCGGCGAACTGCAGAGCTCTTAGCGGGTACTCCACTCTTTGGCGCGCAGGCGCGACACAGTGGCGATGTTGTCACTGCTTGGGCATACCTGGGAGCCGTTCTTCAGCTGCCTTAATTACTGGTACCCAAACGACCAGGGTTGCTTCAGTGCGAGCATGAAGACCCCCAACCCCGATGACTCGCTACGGGAAGTCTTGCAGCCGCACGAGGAGGCCTTGGGCTGGGCCAGAGGGGCCCATGAGCATGTGCAGCCTGCCGGGGGCCCTACCTCTTCATGGTTAGCAGCTGCGTGGGACCGGCTTTTGTGCACGGCTATGGCGCTAACGGCAAGGCCCCGCTGGCACAGCTAAAAAGTCTCCGCTCTTTGCCTACCCTCGCCGAGGCACTCTGGGGGTGGCGCGCCATGGTGGGCCGTATCGGGTCTTGGCCTGATGGGTGCCCCGACCTTCAGCGTTGTAGCCCCTGAGCACTTTCCGGGGCCGGGGGCGCGACGAGTCCTCCCATTCCGCCGCACGACGCGGCCTGGCTTCTCGCCTCACATGCGCACATGGGCGCGGTGGAGAATTTGGGCTCCTGCCGGCAACTGAGTTGGAACGGGTGGCGGAGGTGTCCGCCCCATCTCGCGCGGGGGAGCAAATGATGACCCTGGAAGTCTCCGACCACGAGCTGGCAACCTACTTCTACCGAGCGGTCAAGGGCTTCGACATGGCTCATGCGGATGAGGACGAGAGTCCGGGGGGCAGCCCCTCGACGTCAGCCGAAGTGCGCATTGAGTGCTCCGGCGCCAGTACATTTTGCGCCCCGGCTCGCAACGACGCTTGGCAGCTCATGTGTTCCACACAGTGCTACGGCCCCACGGGGTGTCTTGCGGAGACATTTTCCAAGTTGTCTGTGACGGCTTCGGCGAGGCTCAGTGCAGCGGGTCGCTATACCAGCCTTTTGCTTTCCCCCCTGCCGGTTATCCAGTTAGCGCACGCTATGTTGGACGTCAAGTTCACCGCGTCCAGCCCGGAAGCCAGAACAATCGTCACGCAGCTTCAGAGAGCACGACGCAGCTCCCACTTGCAGGATCCACATTCCGCGTGTCTGGCGGCCCTGTGCATTGCCTTTTCAAGTGTCGGCCCAGCGCGGCCTACCGTCCGTGGCTTCTCGGCAGGCAGCTACACGGCGGGCCTGGTGGGAGTGCTCCTTCACAAATTATGGGGCAGCAGCCACTTCCCACCCGTGGGCTTGTCCGTCGCCTCCGGTGAAGTGACGGTCGATGCTGCGCTGCCAGCAGCCGTGGACATTGGGGCCGTTGGCGTGCCGGATTGGCTTTTCGAGGAACTACTGCGCCTCCCCTGTCGGCTACGCGTCATCCATGCCAGCGAAGACTTCTTGTGCCCTTGGGTGCCCACTGATTTTGCTCGGGCCGCCATACGGGTCGCCCCAGGTATTTGTGCAGGAGGGATGCATTGGTTGTTCAATGTGCCGGGAGAGCTTTTTGGGCCTCAGTGCCACAACTACTCTAACTACTCCCACTTGCTCCTGCGTACTGGCCCAACACTGCCGGCCCAGGTGGATGTCACCGCCGCACGTGCCTTCCTCCCTATGCGCAGCCTGGAGAAAGAACTGGAGTGGGCCTTCCACTCCCTTCACTTCTACCGTATTCGGGGTCTTGTAGATAGCGAGGTTGGAAAGGTTATGGATGCACTCTTCCCGGTCACTGTGGAGTCGATCAAGCAGCTTGTCGCCATGGACTCCCTGCCCCCGCGTCTTCTTGGGGCCATCCGCACCGTCACGGCAGCCTCCCTGCCACATTGTGTCGCGGAGCTGCGCTCCTGGATCATTCAGGAGGTCAGGCTTAGATGTTATGAAGAGGAGAAGTCGGTCAACCTGCCATTGCCTGTTCCCGTGCAGACTTCCCTCGGAGAGCTGTCGCTCGAGCGTGTTGTGGATTTTCTGCACTTTCATGTCTACAGCCAGGGCGCTGCTCTTGAGGATACTGGGCAGGAGAACCGGCGGATGTCGCACCAGGACACCACCCGACGCTTCACCCAGGCGTTACCGGTGGTGGAGGACTGTCTCAGCTTTGGCACATACGTGCTTGGCTTATCGTGTCCCGATGGCTTTACGCCATCGCAGAACACTGGCTGGTTCTCGCATCGCCTCAGCAGTAACCGGCCTCCCTCCGAGGGTTGCCTTCTGCGGTTAGAGTTTCGTCAAGGGCAACTCCTGGCAGTCTTTGTAGAACTGGTGGTTCCTGACAGGGTCCGTGGTAAAACCCGCGAGCAACGCAAGGCAGAACGACGCCACAACCGCCTTAACCCCACGGCCGCCCTCCTGCTCATCCGCCAGTGGCCCGCTTTTCTTGGGGGGCCTCCCCGCAACCTGATCATGTTTGCCGGTGGGACCTTTCCCTCCGCAGTGTGTCGTGCATTAAAGTTGGGGGCACTGGATGTCTTTCTGCAAGTACTGAAGATGCCTGCGGCGCGTGTCCCCCTGGCCATTGGCATGCCCATCCGGCCGTGCACCCAACCTGCGCCCCGGCCCCGGTGCCATTTCGCTTCTGAGGGGCACCTTGTGCTGTCGTTCCTGCAAGCCGTGGAGGCAGCCGCCCGCGCTCCTCACTTCCCAGCTGCCCCAAACTTGACACCGGCCCAGTTTGTCGCACTCAAGAAGCGCATCCTTGCCCTCCATCCAGTGGCCGAGCGCTCAAATCCCCGGGATGCTTTCAGCAAAGACTGGCGTTTGCCTGCGACTTTGATCCCACCTGAGTTGCACACCCTAGCCGCCCTCATGGGACAGACCTTGTGTCGACACATCGATGAATTGCTCAACAGTCCGGATGGACTCCTGAGTGGGCACATCTCGGCCATCCTGGCCGCCCGGGCACAAAGATGCAGCTCGCTCAGCATTTTGGGCTGTGCGGGCTCCTCCAAAACCTTTTCCCTGTGGAGTGCTCTGGTCTGCATGGACGCTGTGTTGGAGCAAACTGTGTTTTGGACAGCTCAGCAGCATTCAGCGCTCATCGCGGTCGTGCGTATCGCTTCCAACCTCTTGGCCGATGCCCCCGAATGGCTCCGTCCGCTCATAGTCGTGCGGAGGGTCTCTGGCGATGCTGAAATGATCGACACGTGTTTTGACCACGTACCCTTCACCGAGGCAGCTGAGCACCAGGCGGCAGGGCTTGGGGACGTCGCCACGGTTCAGCCCGGGGTGACGGGGCACAGTGCGCGTCTGGCCTCCCCTTCGGTCAGTAGCGCCCACATGCTGCTGCTCACACACAGGGGTCGGCTGCGCTACAGCTCCGCTATGCCTCCTACAGTGAGGTTAAGAACTTCCTCAACAATGCGCACGTCATCGTGATAGACGAGGGGCAACAGGAGGGGCAGCCTTCCTCGGCTGCCATCCTGGCCAATGCAGAAGGCCAGCTTGTCATTCGCACAGGCGACCCACGACAGCCTGCTGGAGGCGGCAAGGGTGAGGTTCAACTGCGCACGTTGGCTCGCCTCATCGCCAAGCCTGTTGGCATCCGTGGAATTG
The DNA here is from genome assembly GCA_905221615.1 of Symbiodinium sp. CCMP2592. NCBI lineage: Eukaryota > Dinophyceae > Suessiales > Symbiodiniaceae > Symbiodinium > Symbiodinium sp. CCMP2592. Next base: position 199,492 of record CAJNDT010000386.1, on the reverse strand, counting down.
CTCAGCTTGCTCCGCAACCTGCACTGCGTAGCTTGGTGCACTCTACCTCCCCGGATGGGCCGCTTCACACAGTCCGGTGGTCTAGCCTTGGACACCGCCACAATGGCCATCAGGGCGCTGAGCCACCCCCGGGCACCAGTCTCACAGTATGCCGGGAGTTGTCGGAGTGTCTTTTTGGAGTTGAGGGTGAAGTAGAGGTTGGCCTTGACTTGGATCTTCGGGACCTCCGTGGCTGCCGGGTAACCCGACAAGGGCTGAAATACTTCATCCCTTATTCCGGTATCACGAGGGTGGGAGATCGGGTGTGTCCACACCCCGGTCGCCTTACGCCGGCGGCTATTGCGGTGGATTTCCTCCACCAGTCTGCGTCCCATAGCGAAGCGATCCTATGCTACCTCAACCGTTTGTCGGCAGTCGGCGCAATACTTGCGCCGGCCAATACAGCTATGCAAGCTGAAGGCCTAGCCCCTATTAACGGGGTTTGCTTGAACTTAGCCCTGGTTGCCTCCACCCGCTTGCTGGCCGATCTTTACCTGCTTATCACCGCCGTCAGGTATCCGCAATCCAATGTCCTGCACAAGGCCACTGACGCCTCTCCGTGCCCGATTACCATTGGAGAATTGGCGGCGGATACCCCCGCACGGCGACTGCAACGAGTCGCGGCTGATGGTTCTCATCTGCCGGGAGTGTACTTCGTTCGGCTACCGAAGCATGACATCCTCGGCCACGCACCAGGGGAGCTTGGTGGAATGGCTCTGTGTCCTGTTGGTCCTAGCTTACAATGTGTGCGGACATCGGTTTGCTGTTCAGGCAGGACTGAAAATCACTGTCGTCACACCGACCACCAGGGTTTTTGACTCTCTCAAGCATGGCCTCGGCCTCAGCAATGCGCGCCCCGCCAATGCCGACACAGGTGACGCACACAGGGTTGCGGCTGAGGGCACCTCCTTTGCGGAGTTCATTTCGGAATGGTTGCCAGAGCTCCCTCCCCCGGGGCAGCTAGCCACTGTGGAGCAGGCCGCATCCCTCTTCACCTTTTTTTATGACCATCACAACGAACTGGGCGCCTTTGTTGACCTCTTCACCACCACAGTGTGTGTGGAACACGGGGGGCGGTTGACATCTGCCTTATTGACAAGGCTGGGCGCTTTACCATGTCGGGAGAGGACGCCCACCAACGGCTCACGGCAGGCAGTACGCGACCCACTGGCCCATTGATCATTGCCTCCCCTTCCCATTGGTGGGGCATTGTTGCTGCATTAGAGCTCCATGCCTCCCTCCATCACACCCACGTCCGACGTCCGATGGGAGGAGCTCTACCAGACCTACGGACATGCTCGGCTTGGACTTCAAAACCCACAGCGCGCGGATAGGGAGACTGCCCGTGAATTCTATGAACGGTGGTCGGTGAATCGCGTTCCTCCGCTCTGTGATGCTACAGCAGTCGCTGCACACTGCGGCATGGACGGCTACCCGGTCCAGCTCCTCCTCGGGGGTGTGGATTTTGAGCACAGCGGACCTAGTGGCCAATCCATCACGGCACGCCCGTTCTATCCGGTGATTGACACCGATCACCCAGTCTTCGGACTGCTAGAGTTTACTACACCGCCGCGGTTTGGTCTCCACCGTCTTCGAGAGCACAAGGGCGTGGGAGTGCCTCCCCCCAAAAGACTATACAGTGCGCTCCGTTCCACTCACCATCGGTCTCTCATCGGGGCGCACATGTATTTTGACCCGCCAGCGCCGGTGTGTCGGGGCCAAACCGGCTCTGCGGAATCGCTGGTAACCGCTGTGCCGGGGGCATTTTACCTTTATTCCATCGCTTCTGATACGATTAACACGACGCTGCTTGGGACGATCCGACGGGAAAGGTTCGCCCGGACCCGGACGCAGGCGCACCTGCAAAGGAGGATCCTGCGTTGACCGCGGAGTTGCGCAGTCAAAGTTGCGCTGCCTCCCTTCCTGCCGCACCTAGTGCTACATGGAGCCAACGTGTGGCGGCCCTGTTGAATGCCGTGGAGACTCCGCCTAGCCGCCTTGTGCCTGGAGTTACAGCCATTGCTAGCCGGTGTGTACCGGCAGAAGACGAGGACGAATTCGAAGAGCAGCATGATACCCTTCGGCGCTACCAAGCCCGGGGCGCTACAACAATTACTACCCAACCCCACCGATTGTCTTACCTTGCTTTCCCTCCCCTTGTCCCTGCCCGCTTGTGAAGTCAAACTCAGCCCTCAGAATTTTGGGGTGAAGGTGGTTGATTTCGCTGACCGGGCACTCATGTTACGGCGCTGTACTGATAGCGAAGCTTTTCGCGTCTGTCTGACGCCCATGCTGGCCGTGTCTGTCGCATTGGCACAGTTTTGCGACCCAGTTCTGCGCCTGCCTGAAGGACGAGTTTTTGACCTGTCCTGGTATGAGCTCGCTCGGCCCGAAATTTGGTGGTGGCTGCTCTTGGACGAGCTTGCAGGGCTCAAAGGGTCGCTCCCCTGTGCCTTGGAAGGACGGAAGTCTCCAGTCCGGGACGGCAGCTTGGTGCAAATGTCCTTGGCTCCCAAGCGAGAACCATTGCCGGCAGGCAGCCGACGCGGCGCCGGATCCAGCCAGCGGCGCACTACTGGGGATGGCGGCACGAGTGTTGACGCGACACAGGGGACCCCACTGCTTCACTGTGGTGTGTTATTGCCAGTACAGTTGCTGCTTTATCTCACACGGGCATTAGCAGACGACCCTACGGCCGCTCCACTTTTGCAGCTCACCAACGTTACTCCAACTCGTGACGGTCAACACATTGAGGTGCGAGTCAAATGCGAGGTTCCGGCTGCCCTGGTGGGCCGACCCCAGATTGCCATTGCTGACCGACTGATGGCGGGCTTCGAGAGTGGAATCCTTCCGGCCAGACGCGGCGAGTTTGATCCGCGAATGTTCACGTATCCGGGAACATATCGGGGCACTTTCCGCCTGCTCTTCCCGCTTGCGGACATCTCACTGGGTTTGCAAGCGCAGCCCTCTCTTTCGATTCAGGCCGCGGGCCTGCTGAATAGTGCACTGTGGCGTCTTCGTGCCGCGGCTACCTCCGATGGATGGGATCTCCGAGCGGTCGTGGCTTATTGGATACGCGGGCCACAAAAGAAGCAGTTTTACTTTCCAGCCCGCTTATGGCGCTTCGCGCATTTCGACGCACTTGACGCGAAAGCGATGGTCCTCCTTCACCGGTTGGTCGCCCGGGAGGCGAATCAGGCGCAGGAGCTGCCGGGTGGCGAGCGTCCCTGGGTCAGGTTGGGGCATCCCTCGGCGCAGGAAAGCTGGAAGGCTGCGGCGGAGGAGTTCCTCAGGGAAGGGGGCCTTGGACCTGGCCTCCAATTTCCATGTATATCCACCGATCTAATGCCACATCTGCATGGCCCCGACCAGGACACTCATCAGTATACATTTAAAAGGGTGATGGAAATCTACAATGAGAAAAATTACCAGATGCTTTATCTCTTAAAGGAGAGTCACTTTCCTTCGAGTGGTCGTGACATGCAGCGCCTTCTCGACAGCTGGCCGCGCGGAGTGGCGGCTGGCTCCTCTAGGTGACATTCCGTCTTCATCAGCCGATCGTGGGACTGACGACATACGTCGTTGTGTCGATACCCCCCCTTGAGCTTTCAGCATTGGGGCTACACGGCTTCTCCCTTGCCGAGGCCGGGCTAAACTGTGTGGGCGGGCGGGCCCTTGCCACCATGTCGATGCAGACACCGGTAGGTGCAGGCCACGCTTGCCAGTGAGCTTGGTAATTGAAATTGGGTGTCCTGGTTGTGACCACATGAGGTTAGTCGGTTCATCTCTGGCTGAGATCGCTTCCCCCTGTGGAAGCCGTTGCAACCGACGACATACGTCGTTGAGGTTCTTTTCACCCTCCATGCCACCCCTGCTCTCGGCACTCTGCACCACCACCTGAGTCTGGCCTGGGCTCTGGTGTGCACGCTCGAAACGGGTGATACATAGGGGCTGCTAAGCCTTCGTGGCTGGGGCCATGGCTTGCGTTGCCCGGGGCAGTGACACACCGCAACGTCCTGCTCCTGCCGGTCTGCATTCACTCGCCCAGCCACATGCGTGCCGTGGCGAGCAACTTAGTTGGTTGGACGTCGGCATTCTGACCGTGAGGGTCACGCACGCTGCCTGTGTCGCTTTTGGGCGACGCCCTTGCGCTTGGCACGCCGAGGATCGATTGGATTTGTTCCCTTGGGTGTGTGTTTGCGACGCCGGCCCGTCGCGGGTTACTTGCCTGCGACTCTGGTCATCGCACTCCTTATCTGGAAGCCGCCCACGCATGCAGTGGGCCTTGGACTTTTGGATTTTGGTGTGCACGATCGCGACGGAACAAAACACAGGGGCTGTCCGTTGTCTGGCGAGACTAGAACGGCTGCCGGAGCCTGGTCTTGGCTCCACCTGTTGTTTTGGGCAGCTCAGAGCGACGGCTCTTTGTTGCTCCTGACCGGTCGCTGAGGCTCCGTAGTTTGTGCTGAACGGCTAACACCGGCAAAGCCTGTGCGCCGCAGCCCTTTGTAGAGCTTCGCTTCGCTGTTTCACCGCTTTGTTGTGTTTTTGCTTAGATTGTAGTTTCGCTTGTTTGTAGGGACCGAGTGCTACAGCCGTAGTCGACGAGGCCCAGTCAAGCCAAAAAATGCCGTCTGCTACAAGTGATCCAAGCTCTTGGCCATCTTTGTTCTCTAGAAGAGAAGCAGACGCCACAAAGTTAGTTTGGCGAAAAAGTGCTGTTTCAAAGTTGTTTTTGCAACTGAAGTCTGTCTTTGGTTTAGTTCTCCAGATATTTAATGCACGTTGAAATGTGCAGAATCTGGACAACGGATGTGTTATCCAAATGGACAACCACAAGTTGCTGTTCTTGTTTTGACGTGTTCGTTTTTAAACTGCTCCGTGCATGGAATCTTTTGTAACTTTTATGTGCGCTACAACAATGCACGAAATTTAACTTTTGGAACTACAGCCTTTGCTTGGGTAAGTCAAGCAATCGTTTTGTTGGTTGTTGAAGAAGCGCCAAGTTAATTTGAAGGGTGAGGCAAATGTGTGCCGAAGATTCATTTGGCAAGCTTAATGAAGTTTTAGGCGGGTTTATTGTTTTGCTTTTTTGGAAATCCTATGCATTTTATTATGTTGCTTAACAGCATTTTATGCATTCTTTCGTTTTACACGTGATGGCGTTCTTCCGCAGACGTTTTTGAGTATTCAAAAAGTTTTGAAAACAGAATGTCGTCGACCAGTCCAATTTTCCTCGGTGCGTCTGCGACAACTGGCCACTTTGTAAGTCTGTTTTGCCGCTTTTGTGGTTGTTTAGTTGGTCTTCTTCATTTACTTGCTTGGAACCAGTGTGGCAACGAGCAACCGCTGTCGACAAGGTCTAGCCACGCAAAAAACACTTTGCCAGTGCGCCGTTTCCGGAAACAAGTCGCGCAACGGAGCCGTCACACTCCATTCCTGAGCTGCTTGCGCGCGAACTAGAGTTTAGAGGCATTTCGCTAGGTTCAGCAACCGGACATTGTTCCGGTTGCAAAGTTTTGCTTACTCAGCTTGCACCAGCCAGAGTTCATTTCAGTTTCGGCCGTTGCCCAGCGTGTTTGAGGATTGATGGCAGACAAAAGCTGGATGCGGTTGCTTCTTCAGAACTGACCAGAAAGGTGTTTGTTTGGTTGTATTCACGGCGTCTGCGGTTGGAGTGTCAAAGCTGCTGGTGTGAGATGGACGGTTTGCCAAAGTCCGGCTTCTGCTGGATTACCAAGATAAGCACCGACCCATACCATGGACTCCATGAAAGCCGTCGCTTAAAAAGGGATGCGACAAGCCAATGCTATGCTTGTGCCTTTCTCGTCCCAGCATTCCGCACGTGCATTGGTGTCATGTAAGTTCGTGCAAGTGCAGGGGGAACAGTTGAGATGTATCGCAGCTCCTTTGGCTGACCATGCCGACTTGAAAATTTCAACAACATGATATTGCAGCTGTTTATTATCAGACTGGCAATTTCCAGAAGACAACATCTGCCTTTCAGGGGCAAGGACTCAAATACAATCCAAACCAAAGAACGAGTCTTCGCACTGCCTTGCATGAAGTGGCTCTTGGCCCTTCCGCTGGCTGCGACCACAGAGACCGCCCCGCGATGTGATTTCGAAGTCGTTCATGCGGTTCTTGGCTGCAAAGTGTTTGCTGCTTTTCGTACCTTTCTGTGGACAGGGTTGACCGGGATGATGCTTAAGCTTGAATTGTGCTGCTGTTAAGGACTTGCTGAAGGAAGGCTTCGAAAGCGAATACTTTCATCCTATCCTCATCCAGGGGACGCCGTGGGAGAGAGAGCGGGCGTCGCTGGCCTCTTTCCGACGTGTCTTTGGCAACTACACTGTACGACTAACCCACAACTTGGAATTCCAGTCAAGAGCCGGCTCCAAGCCCGAAGCGAACACCAGCACGTTCAGTGAATGGGCAGACACACTGTTCCAACAACAGAGTGTCCCATATGTCTTCGAATTCTGCGCCAAAGATCTCTGCGAGCAGATCGAATCTACGTATGGTATCCCGCCATACCTGAAGAATTCTTGCCTGAGTTTGTACATGAACACAGGCACCATCGCCAAGGGAGTTGCCTTCCACCAGCACAGGCAAACCTGGGGGTGGCTGCTAGCAGGACGCAAAGTCTGGTACGTCGCCCCGCCGGGGACGCTGAAGTTTCAGCCCCACAAGCACGTCGAAGAGGAGAAGCTGCAGAGCGCCGGCGCTGGCGTGCAGCGCTGTCTTCAAGAAGAGGGCGAGATCGTCTTCCTCCCTCGCGATTGGTGGCACGCGACTTTCAACAAAGCCGAGTGGAACCTGGCAATAGGTGGCCAAGGTGAAATCAGCAGCAGTGCGTTTGACGCAGTGCGAGGGGCAGATGCAGCAAAGATCCGCAAGCTGCCCAAGGAGGATTCTTGAAATTGAAAGATTCAATCGGGTTGCACTTCCTTCCAATCTAGTGCTCCCTTAAGGAGGTGAAAGGGGTGCTGCAGTCGGCAGTGGAGAACGGCCATCGAGAGGTGCCCGCATGGCCTGCGCCAGTCTTCTGAGGCCATCCCTTCGCTTTCCTCCCCCCCCGCAGGTGCTGGAGCTTCTGATCTCGGCGAAGGCCCGAGTCTTCCCGCAGGGCCGCGAAGGCTGGACGGCAGTGCACGAGGCCGCCAGCAACGTCGGCGACCGGAAGCTGTGCCTCAGCAGAGAGAGCTCCCGAGTCCCGAAGACTTCCAAGACAGACGAACCAACAAGCTTTGAAACAGGGTCGAAAAGGCTGGCAAGTCCCAGTGTCTTTGGAAACCACATCCATCCCTGCCGCAACTAAGTTTGGAGATGCTGGTGAAGCACAAGCTTGACTTAGCAGCCACAGATGGAGCAGGCAGGGCAGTGCTGCATAGGAGCACGCGGGTGAACTGGAGGACCCGAGCCATTAGTGGGCAACTCTGACAAGAAGGTCAAGAGGCAGGAACGCCAGAACGTAGACGATCACCGACAAGCTCACTCATCTCTGGCCACTAGCATCGTTGACCCCATGGCTCGACTTTTGGATTCGAGTCTTTCGGCCGCTCTTTCAACTGCATCTCTCCCAGTGGCAGCATGTCATGTGGCTCTGCAGCTTTGCAACTCCCGGTTTGTTTCTGCTCTTGTTTCTGCAAAGCTTTGTCGCAGCAACCTTTCAGCAACTTCTATGCAGCATCACCTAGAACCCAGCATTTTCGGTCTCGCAGTCGGTGCACATTTTGGCTTTTGCCCGCATTGTCCGTACACCTCAAGCTAGTTGGACGATTTCAACGGGATGTCAGGCGCTTCTAGCTTCCTTGGGTGTGCTTCCACTCCTGAACCGACAATCCAAGATGAACCATGGAATCGGCCAATCTGGGCAATGTGGCGTACATGTCGATGTAAGGCCCGGTTGCGGGACCAGGACAAAAGACTTGCAAATGTCCGCTGACATGTGCTCCGATCTTCATGACCGCAGAGAGAGCCAAGCAAACAGCATGTCACACTGTGCTTGTCTTGAAGGGCTGCTCAGAGTGCTGAGCTTGTGTCGAAGCCGTGTCTTTCTTGTAGGCAAGGTGGTTGCGCACCACCATCCCTCGGAGCCGGTCCTGGCGCCTCGGCGCTTCCTTGCACGGTCGGCACTGGGCACTGCCGTGACGCTGATGCTCCTGTGGGCAAACCGAGGGCTTTCTGCTTGAGCAGCGGGCTGATCTCGCTGCTGCGGACGCGGGTGGCGTGACCGTTGCCCACGAAGCCGCGATGCGCGGCCACGTCGCTGCCCTTCGGCTCTTGGCTCAGGCTCGGAATGCCGAGGAACCGACATCAGGTGAAGTCGTGGTTGGCCGAAGGATCCCGTCGGAAGTGCCGGCAAGTGTCTCCTAAACTCCTCCAGCAGTGTGGATCTGAAGCGCGAAGCAGGCTGGGATCTCGCTGACGGATCAGTGCAGCGATTTGTCCGCAGTTAGTCGCAGTGATGGTCTCTGTGTGGGGACCTGCTGCCTGAACTTCGCACATCGACTGTCACATTGCAACCAAGGCAACGGTGCCACCCCTGCGCACTTTGCAGCATTCGACGGTTCCTTGGGCATGTTTCGGTCAGGAAGGATTGGTGCTTAGAAAGTCCAGTGGATTCCGGCTTCTTCAGCAAGCTGCGAATTTAAGGTCACACAGGAGTCCTGCGGGAACTTTTGGCCAGCCGCGCAGCGGCTCTGGTTGCAGTTGCAAACGGATGTCTCAGTCCTGCTCGTGTTTTTGTTGTCGCATTCGGGGTCATGCAAGGATCTCCATGCCCTGGACCATGCCGGTGGGTCGCTGCTGCACCATGCTGCATCGCAGGAGAACGTGAGCGAGGGGTTGTTGCGTCTGGAGGGTCCTTGGCCAACAGCTTTCTGAAAGTCTCAACCGGATAGCATGCAGTCTGCGACAGGGCCAGACATCTGCGCTCGCTTTGCTGCTGGGCGAGGGTGTCCGTGCAGGACGTCCGAAATTTTCCGAGCGGCTTCGGTAGAGGTTGCCGACGTAGACCTTGATCTTAATAGCGGCTGAAGCAGGACCGGACGCTTTCGGACGCACTCTGATGCACGAGGCACCAGCTGATGTCATGCTGCTATCCTGGCCTTCTACTTCCTCACAGCTGTGAAGCAAAAAGCTCAAACGTGGGTTAGCAGCAGCCCCTGGCAAGGCGGCGGCCACAGGCTTCCCGGAGGCAATGCAGCTCCTCCGGCAACGCGGAGAGGATCCGCTTGCCCAGGCCTCTTGGGGGGACGACCGGGGCCCCGGACCCATCGCCGTGGTGTTTCTCGTGGCAGGATGGTGACGGCCGCTCTGTGGCGCAGTATGCCGCTGAGGGCGGACACGCAGAAGTGCTGTGCCTTGGATCGCGGATGTTCGCAACTGATCGTGTTCAGATGCTTGCACTAGTACACGTTTCGAGGAAGCAGCTCGTCTCCTGGGGCGTGGACCTCCGGAACCTGGACCGTGAGGCCGTGGAGGATCCCGCGGTGCTGGAGCTCCTGAACGCCAGTGAGCTCTGACTCTGACGACAGCTCTAAGGAGCACTGCGCATATCTGCGCAGTCCGGTAGCAGTTGAATGCGTCCTTCAGGCGCATTCCGTCTATCGTTTCGACGAGGCTTCTCAGCCAAAACATTCGAGGCATACAAGTGGGTGGGGGCGGAGGTGTCGTCCGAGGGATGCCGGATGTTCGAATTTCGATGTCGAAACTGCAGCCATTGCTGGCTTCAAGTTTTGGGAGACGTTGGCCTGGAGCTGTCTGCTGCCCTTCATCGCACCGTCCAGGTCCAGTGTGCTGTGTGTGCGATCTTTCTGAACATGTTTTGCGAACCTGCTTGGACCTACTTCTCATATCTGATTGTGCCTCAGGTGCAGCCATGGGCAAATTCCGGCTGATAGAGCTGGTACGACGCATGGCTGCATTCGGTCTCCATCTGGGAGATCTAGCACTCCGATGGCAATCTTCGCCTCGTATGAGCCGTGCAACCAAATGACGGGCTGACAGTGAAGAAAAGCTTTGACGAGGGGGGAACTATAGCTGCTTAGCTTACAGCAGTTTGCCTGTTTTGGGAGGGAGTTTTAAGCTGCATTGCCAGGACCATGCATGTGTGTCCTGCCGGAAGTCGCCACCCCGGACCGCAGGCACGGGAGAGTGTTCGGTCCCTGTTTGACCATACTGCTATGTCGTGCTTGTGGCATTGCACTGGCAGAGTTGGAGGATCCCCTTCCGTGAGAAGATCTTGTGGACGGGCATCTCGTTGTTCGTCTTCTTGGTGTGCTGTCAAATTCCGTGCCTTGCTCGCCTTTGGCCAGGGCATCTAGGTGTTGAGGCGCAGAGGTCACAGAGGTGGCCAGAGGGGTGGCTGCCCGGAAGGTCAGTGAAGTGAACTTTGAACTTTAAAAGTGCTGTTGAGAGCCTGGTCCCAGTCGCTGAAAAGCGAACTCGCGAGGCTGTACGGCATCTCGGCCAACAAATCCACCGTTGCTTGCTTGCAAGTTTCGGTGTCAGGTTGCAGCTGGGCAGATGTTTTCGCCTTTCTTGCACTGGAACTCCCAAATGGTTTTTGCCATTTCGGAACCGTGGGCTGTTCAAGGACCCTTTCTACTGGATGCGTGTGATCCTTGCATCGAACCGCGGCACTCTGATGGAGCTGGGCATCTCTCCGATTGTAACCTCAGGTCCGGTGGCAGAGCTGAGCATAGCAGGGCCTTGCTGTCCATGTCACGTTGGAGTAGAAGATCACAGCATCTCTCTGCGGAGTATGAGTGTCCACTCGCCACAGTGTGTTCGTTGCAGGCATGGTGATGCAGTTGCTGGCCGGGTCCAAGCTTCTCGAGGTGGACCAATCCCAGAAGGACGGGAGACGAGTTGAAGGGCACCATATTCGGGGCTGCGGAATGTGCGACGGTCAGATACCGTGTTGCTGGTGGAAGCTGCTCTGTCCAAGCCTTTCTTCGGCCTGACTGCATTCGTGATCGTTGGTCAGTGACGGGCTGGACTGGTCAGGCATCCATGGTCTCGCTTGGTAATCCACATCCCAGGAGGATAGAATGCTCTTTCAAGCGGCACAGAAGCTCTTCGGCATGGCAGCTCGGCTGGCCCTGGGCCGGGCTAGGAGAAGTTTCTAGTTACGTTCTGACGCATGCGGTGCCTGAGCAGACCTTCCAAGCCTGTCCGACTTAACAAAATGTGTGACAGCATCCATCGGGAGTGCTTGGTATGCTCAGCATAGCATCCTCGGGTAATCTCGCGTCCTCTATCTGCCTGGTGTTGCCGGAAGTGCTTCGTCGGTGGGTTTCTGCATAGTACGTGGACAATGACGCTGCAAAGATCTGAACAACAGACTCAGCGCAAGACGACCCACATGCGAAAGATATATCTACAGTCGGCTGAGGTCATCACGCTGGGACAGGCCATGGCATATGTCCTGAGTGGCATGTATGGCCCCGTGAAGGCCGCACGCCAGCACTTGCCGTTCCCAGTTGCTAGATCGTTTCTGAAGCGGCTAGGAACATGGCAGAACCTGCTTGTTCGATATGTGATGTTGCTTTAGGCACCTGACCCTAAACACCTTAATGATCCCCAGTGGAAGGACCTGGGCGCCGGCAACGCGATCCTGATCATCCTGCAGCTCTTCTGTGCCGGGGTCATCGTCTCTCGGCCGAGAGCAGTGTCGGGCATCCTCGAGCCTTGCCGCCCTGAAGAGGTGAGAGATGCTTGGTAGATCTGCTTCTGTTGTGAGTCTAAGAGCTGAGGTGCTGATTTTGGATGAACTGCTTCAGAAAGGCTATGGCTTGGGCTCAGGCACGGTCGGCTGGAGGTCCTCCAGTCGTTTGCATTTTTCTCGCGCGTGTGCAGGCATCTCCCTCTTCATTGCGACCAACATCTGAGCCTTGATGGCCAAAGAAAGGCTTCTGTCATGCGTACGCAGTGTACTGTGTACACGTTAGCATGTGATGCCTGACTTGATGCCTTCGTGCGGTCGTAAGAGTGCCAACATGCCGGAGCTTAGGTGAGACGATTTGCTGGAAAGCCTTCAGTCCAACCACCATGAACACAGGCAAGGTGGCGGCCCTTGAATGGTGAGATGGAGAAATCGTTGCGTGGCAAGCCCACGCTACGTTGATGGAAAAGAATGTTCGGCTGAGCTCTGTGCAGGCAAAGGACCTGAGTTTGAGGGTGCAGTGATTGCACTCTTCCATCTGCTGATCTCGAGGACCGGCGAAGGGGCGGGCTTGTTAGGACTCATGGCCCCTCCCTTGGGCGGCTCCTGGAGCCAAAGCGGCCTTGTGCAGGAGCGACAAAATCACGGCGTTGAAAGAAGCTTTCTACCGGCAGACCGCTCCAAACATTACCTCACTCTTCGCAACAGCTGCCAGCCCGAAAGATACAGTCGACTCTTATGGTCTCCAGCTGGCTTTTACTGTCGCACATGCTGAGATTCTGGTCTTCTTCTTCGTGATCTACTTTCAAGGCCAGGCCTGTGCAACCCATCCTCAATCTTCGAATCCGAGGGTGGATGCAAGTGCTTACGACTCGACAGGCTTTCGCGTGGACCTCGCCGTCAAGAACCAAAGGGTTGCATGGCTCAAGTACCGCTGTGGCACACATCTTCAGGAGTTTTTGCAATCGCTTCTTTTCCTTGCAAGGTCCGAGGCCAGATGGGCTCGTATCCGATCAAGCTTTTCTACACATCCAACATCCCGATTATTCTGCAGGCGACACTGCGAAGAGAGACCAGTATGTAGTCCTGAACAACCTGACCCCAAACCAATGGTCCAGTCCTCTTGTCCCGCAGACGGCGCTGGTCTCCAACCTGTATTTCTTCTCTCAGTGCCTTGGTTGCATTTTTGTCTGGCCACGGTTCAATAGTCGATTCTGTGCTGAGGCTGCTTTACAAGCGCTTCAAGGCCTGTTTCTTGATGCGGCAGTGGTGGTCACTGCCAACGTTCGACAATCATTGTACTGAATAGACACGAGACTCGCAAGAAGCAGCATCGACAGATCGTGACAGCTGGGTGTATTGGGATCTGCCAGGCGAACATGTTCGTGAACATGATCGGCCAGTGGCAGGACCGGGCTGATGGAGGATGTAACGATGTAGGATCTGGAGAAGTCGAAGCAACCAGAAAAATCTAAAGTCTTGAACCTGATTCCGAAGCCTGCGCCAATCCATCGTGAACTCCTTGCGTATCTTTGCGTTCTGTTTCGACTTGAGGAGACGGAGATCACCGGCCAGTCGATTCCTGTCGGTGGCCTCGTGCAGCGAGGCTGCACACAGGCACGGCGCGCATGTGTGCCTGCTCGGCAGGTGACTCCTCGCAGGCTCGCAGACTGCACTGCGATTCACTGAGAGTCCGGACTGAGGTATTACATCTCGCCGCCGCACTCCTTCGGGGAGGTTTGGGAAGACCCCATCCACGCGCTCTTCTACGCGCGGGGCCTAGCCCTGTCGCAGTGGGGGGGCTACTTGTGGCTGCATTTGCTTGCGAGTTACTGCATGCGAGGTCGTCTTCATCCTGGTCTCCTGCGCGCTCTTCTCCAAAGCCCGGAGCGGAGCTGTTGAAGCCGTTGAGGAGTTGAGGACTTTTGGAGGTTCGGACTCGGTTCCGTCTTTTTGGCAGGCATGGATCGACGTCTCGGGCTCCTCCGCGCGCGACGTGGCGAGGCAGCTGCGAGAGCAGCAGCTCATGATGCCAGGCCGAAAACTGAGCGATTCGGAGCCGGAGAGTTGTGAGCTCGAAGAAAGTAGCACTCAGCACTCTCTCTCTGCTCTCCGCCCTGCTCTCCGCCCTAGCCCTCTCGCCTGTGCGACTCGTAAGCGGTAGGTCCAGTAGGCAGTATTCTGAGAGATTCGGAGAAGCAGCGGGTTTCCGGATCCTGCGCTGAGCTCAGGCTACCGAGACTCCGATCTGCCCAAGGCAGCTCACTGTGACGGGATCGGGCACTTGGGTGGAAGTGCAGACTAGGTCTAGGAGTCTAGGTGCAAGATGCTGCTCCTCACTTAGAACTCCAAATGCACAAAGCGATCGTTATGGATGCCAAGACCACGGGCAATCTGTATGCGGGTGCCGAGTGCACGCTCCGGCAAGACGTTGAGCGGCTTTCATCTCCCGGTCCGCATGGACGGCTCTCATCGTCGTGTGGCCCTGCTCGAACGTTTGCAAGCTGAAAAGTTAAAAGACAACACGTCTTGAGCACTGCTCAGCCCAACATGCAGACTGTGATGGCAGGGCCAACTAGCAGTTTGAGCGGGGCCCCCCCACGCCCGTCGCCCGCGATGTCACCGCGATGTCCCGAAGGTCCTCAACCGCTACATCCCAACCGCTGCTGCCTTCGGCGGTGCCTGCATTGGAGCGCTGACGATTGTCGCCGACTTTCTGGGCGCGATCGGCGAGGGGCCCAGCTCTGAAGCCGCTGGCAGGCAGGGGAAGGAAAAACTCACCTTTCAAGGACACATCGCGGCATCTGTAGCGACTACCGAGGTAGCGGAACAGGGATCCTGTTGGCAAGGGGCTTGGCCTTGCAATGCAGCACCGAGCTAATCAGCTAATCGAGCCGGAGCTGCTCTGTGAGAGGCGGTGACCATCATCTATGAGTACTTCGAGAAGATCTGCAAGGACGCGTGGCCAAGCATCAGCAGTTTCAAAGATGACAGCGCAAGCAGAGTCGAGAGAAGTCTCCACGCGATTCTTTAAAGTGCAGCTTGTCAGTTTCAGGCTCGTGATTCGCTTGTTGCTCTTGCGTTTAAAAGTCCCAGGAGGAGGGAGCTGGGGCGTCATTTTTCTTCTAGATACACATGTGCGGGACTCAGATACCAATGCTGATGCGAGCGTGGTTCCCAGTTCAGCCGTTTCTAAGGTTGAAGACACTATGCTGTGCGACTCGGTCTGGAACAGAGGGGTAAGGCTGCACGAGACAAAACAGCACTCCACTTCCATCTGCGCTTAAATCCGAAGCCAAGGATGCGGTCTTCTGAAAATGCCACAAATTGGGAGCTCGCTGCTCCACTTCGGGCATTCTTCCCCCGCACGGAAAGGAAATCAAGAGCTTCGCAGAGTTCCGGGGGAAGAATTCCCAAGCTCCAAGCTTTGGCTCACCCTGCTGAACTAACACACAGAGAACGATGGAATGGCCAACTGCGCAAGAGATTGCAGCATGGGCCGCCAAAAGAAGACCTCCACTCTGGACCTTGTAAACACTACCTGGAGAAGGGCAGCATTCTTGCAGGGATATCATACAGCCTCAAAGTGTAGCCTACCAGTCGTCACACCATACGAGGAGTAGGTTCTTGTTGTTCTAGCTAGTGTCAGTGGTTGCATGATATATTGGGTTGGGGTAGTTGTGGAGGCCTCAATTTCGTCTGTGATGGAACGAGGCCTGCAGGCCAAGACCGCACAACCGCGGAGAAGAAAAAAAGCACTGGGATCCCAGTTGGACTGTTGGGGGCGCTGCAGGGCTTTTTCATGTTTGCTTCCACCGGCAGACCGCCAGAGCCACGAAGGCTTTTCCTTTAGGCCCCGCCGGCTGGGGCTCCTGAGAACTGTCAGGAGCCTGCTGAAGTCCCGCGCCAGTTTTCCTTTTAGTCCTTTCCTGTAATTGTTGCCATGCAAGCACTCTGGCCCGTGGGAGCCGTCGCGGGGCTTGGTGCCGTGGACTGCGCGTACCTGACCTACTCGAAGGTGACACAGGTGCCCTTGGCCTGCCCGGTGGAAGGAGGATGCACTGAGGCGCGGAGAGCAAAGAGAGTAGGAAAGCAGAAAAAGAGTAAAGGGGAGGGGCATTGGCAATTCGGTTGCATCCCGTGGCCGTCAGGTGCTGAATTCCAGCTATGCCTCTATCGGCCCTCTGCCGTTATCAGCCTTGGGTTTGGTGGCATACCTAGCTGTTGCCGCTTTGAGTGTCTCGCGCCAGAACAAGGAACTCGTGTTTTGGCTCTGCCTGACGATGGCTTTGTCTTCCCTGGGCCTAACCGGTATTCTTATCTTCGTCCTACAGGCACCTTGCCCGTACTGTGCAGCCTCGGCTTTCATCTCCGCCATGCTCCTCACTCTGGTGGAGACACGGCGGGCCCGCGATGCTGAGCGGCTCCTCGAGGCGCGGAAGGCCACGATCGTCCCAACCAACGAGGGCCTGGCCGTGAGTGCCGGCGGCGTTGCAGTAGAGAACCTGGCTAGCGCCAATGCCGCGGCCACCGTGGCGCCTGCCGCGGCCACCGTGGCGCCCGCCGCGGCCCCCGCCACGGCCATAACGGCAGCCGAGGAGGAAGAGGCAGAGCCCCGGCGCGCGGTGCTCGGCCTCGCAGGTGTGCTGGCGCTGGGCGCTCTGCGCGGGGGCACCATGCCCTCTCGACGGCTGCAGAACGCTTGGGCATACTTCACGCTGCTTGGACTGCATGCCAGCGTCAGCGTCATCCGTCATCTAAGGCCGTATAAGGCCTTCTCTCTCTGTTTCTCTCTCTGCTTCTCTCTCTGTCTCTCTCTCTCTCTCTCTCTCTTTCTCTCTCTGTGTTTCTCTCTCTCTCTCTCTCTCTCTGTTTCTCTCTCTCTCTCTCTGTCACTCTTTCTCCCTCTCTCTCTCTCTGTCTCTCTCCGTCTCTCTCTTTCTTTCAGGCTCGTGGAGAAGTACAAGCCCAACCACCCGCCGGTCCTTAGCAACTCCTCCAAGGCCAGGCACGTGTGTGTGTGTGTGTGTGTGTGTGTGTGTGTGCGTGCGTGGGCTGTGTGGTCTCTGAGTTGCTACATCCATGTTACACAGCACAGACGTTCTCGCGATCCCGCGATCTGCTTGGTGAAGCCTCGACTCTGTTTGGGAGGCCGAGATGGCCTTGGCGAGACATCTTCAGAAGATCGGGGCTGCCTGCTACTCGCCCGAGGCTCAGACTTACCGCCAACCTGTGCCGGCAGGCTAGGCTGCTGCAGCCGGGAGCAGCTCAGCCCTTCTCAGCTATCCACGTTTGTCGTCGTCTTAGGACCTGGTGGTGTCCCCATTGCCAAGAGCAGCGGGAGAGCTTCGGGAAGCAGGCGGTGGAGGCCCGGCCAACATCAAGACGGACTATCCTTGGTGCGGTATGTCCGATGCTTAGGTCGCACCCTTCGTGGAGTGCTCCTCCAGGAAAAGAGAACAGCTTCCTGTCTGTCGTGATGCAGACATCGAGAGCTATCCCACCTGGACGCTCGACCTTTTTGTTATGCTTCTTCGGTTCACGCCTTTCCCCCGCGTCGCTGTGAGCTCTTGTCGTAAAAGTCAGGATCATCAACGGCAAGAAGTGTCTCGCCCGCACGCAAGGCTGCAGGGCCCGGGGCGTCGCGCAGTTGCAAGCGAAGCTCTGAGGTACCTCGGAGGCCGAGACCTGTCCGACCTGGCCGAGAAGAGCGGATTCACAGAGTACCCGGCCGAGGCCTTCAAGCCGCGGGACGACAAGCTCCTGGAGTACATCTGGGGTCCACCCGAGCCGGAGCCGGAGTTCCCGGAGCTGGAGCAGGGGCCCGACAACGTCTGAGGGTCTCCCTCCGCATCTCGCGGTGCAGAAAACGGCAGCTGGGGGGTGACAAGTGCGTGTTAGCCAGTGGTATGCGCTTTGGAAGGGTTCAGTATCGGACTGCTGGCCGCTCCTCTCTTTGATGGCTCGGGAAGCGTTGTGTATTTCAAATTCACTGCCGTGCCTGCGGCAGAGGCCGGCAAAGGGTTGAGAGATGTGTGCTTGAATGGGAAGTTGCACCTGCTCCCCTACGCTTCAGAATGTGGACGGGGCATTGGTTGAAATTATGCATCTCTTGGATCAACGAGATGGCAGTTGAGAGCAATCCACAAATGGTGTGCTGGCGTCTACAGCAACAGTCTGTTCATGTCAGCTCAACTTCGAGACCTGAGTCAGGAGCATGGCGATGACGCAGCAACCAAATCTGGCGAGGCGAGTGCTGTGAATCAAGTTGGCCGGATGCTGACATCGGCCCTTCCGCGCAGATCGCGGTACAACGCCGCCTTTACCTCGTCGATCTTCGAGCCGCCTCCTGCACCGGATGCGGCGTCCTTCGTGCCAGCAGGCGAGCATGTCGTGACGTAGTAGTTTCTCCAAGCACTGAGATGATGGCTAGGAAAACGTCGTGACCAGACGACGGGAGAGCTGTTTGGCAACTACGACGAGAAGGAGGGGTGTATCTGTGTGTCCAGGCACGCCCTCTGCCACCTTCCGTGCACCACTTGGAAGGACCTGCGCGCCATGCCAAAGACTTTTGTTCCCAAGGAGGAGACTGAAAGGGGAGGGATGTAGCGGCGTGAAGATGCGTGAAGCATATTGCCCAATGTCAATGTAGACTTGCTTGTGCAGGACAACAGGTCGGCCCGAGCTCGGAAGCAGCAGTTCCTTTGCCCAAGCCGGCCTGTGTTGGACTTGATGGGTGGACATGCTGGATTGAGCGAATTTTGCCTCTGCATCATGACAGGTTCCCAGGTGCTGCCTGCGAGCAATTATCCGGCTCCTGCACCACAGGCTCCGGCAAGTGTGTGACACTATGTGACACTACACTTGTGCAGACCAGATGCTATCTCCTGGCAGACCTTTATTGCTACGGAAGCTGTTCGTGGGCTTTTGCCAGCCGCAGCACTCACCTACCTATCCCGTCGCAAGATGCCTTGGGCGTCATGTGGAGGCAAGAGAGCGGAAGCCCAATGCAGGCTACGTCGAGGCGCATTTGTGCGGAGGTTGTAGTAACTTAGGACTCGACTCAGTGCATGGTACAGCGAGAGCATTGATTTATTTCCTTGCTCAGGACGAAGAGGATGAGTCTCGAGTAGACACAGCGATGGTGCGGCAGATGCAGTTGTCGTCGAACATGTTCGGCCGGATTCCCAAAGGTGGAGGGCATCAGCATCAATGCAGGAGGTACCAGCATGCACAACACAGGCACTCCCAGCCGAGTCCGTGCCTGAGCCCAGGCCGGTCTGCTCCGGAGGTGAGCGCAGAGACCGTCCACGACCGTGGTAACCGGCTGATGCCCAACGGCGGGATAGAGCTGCTTGTGGGTAGGGGTCATTCTGGCAAATGATTCACAGATCGTGTGCGATGTCCAGTGGAGAGAGCCCCTGTCGCAGACTTCGTGTGGCACAGTCACCCAGAGAAGCCGCTGTCACCGACGTACAAAGCATCTCGGTCGCAACTGTCCTCCGCGTGTCCAACGGGGCTTGAAGTTCGAAGCCGACGCCAGGATGGGAAGACGCACGCCGACCGCGCCTACGAGCAGAAGTGCTCTCAGGTCTTCGAGTACCAATCCCCTGAGGTGGCTGAGACGGGGTGCCCTGGGGTGAATTCACCATCGCAGCCTTGTCCAGGTGCGGAAGATGCATGCGGACCAAAAGCGCCAGGAGCGTCGGGAGGCGCCTGCGACAAGAGAGATAGGAGATCAACGCAGCTGCAATCCCTCATGTTCTTAATGAGTAGGCTGTGAAGCCTTTGCTTCTGTGTTTGTGATGCTTTTCACTTCTTGTACTTTCGGTGATGGCTGCGCTGCGTTGGTTCAGAGCGGTAGTAGGCTGAGATCCAGGGCCTTGCCTACGCCGTCTCGCCTGTTTGCAATGCTTTTCCAATGGGAACAGTTCTTCTGGAGCTACCTGGTCCTTGGGCCATACCTCATGACGTACTCCTGGCTTCCCGTTCGCACGCAAGTAGTTAACTCAAGGGAAGGCTAGGCTGCGATTCGAGGCAGACGTGCCAGTGTACGAAGCATAGCTCAACTGGCCCGCGCAAGCCACGCGCGGGGACATGGTCTTCTTACGTTTAGATGATTTTTGCAGCTTCACGGGACTTTCGTGCTGCCTGGTCGCGTGAATTTGATTCACGTTGACATAGTGTCTCATAGTCACATAGTCTTGCACTTTGCAGCACTGTTCGGCATTGCTTCTCCCGGCTAGTGTTTTCGAGGGTATTGAATTCGTTTTGAAAGGGCTACAGGGCTTTGATTTCATCTTGAGGTTGGGTTTGTTTGGGCCACAGGGGGGCAGGGTGTCAGCATCATGTTCATGTTTATGTTTATGCTGTTGCGTTTGTGGGTGTTGTTGTTGTTGTTGCTGGTGGTAGTCGTCCTCGCAGTCGCAGTGGCTGTTGCAGGGGCAAGATCAGATCAGAGGAGAGCAGGAGCACGACAAGAACGCACCTCCCTCCCTCCCTCCCTCCCTCCTCCCTCCTCCCTCTTTTTTCCGTCCCCCTGCAACAGTGCAACACAGAGACGACAAGCAAGAATAGCCTGAGCATTCGGAAGCAGTGCGCATAGCCACCGGCACTGAGGTCCTTAAGTTTTTGGATCCGGCTCTTCGCCGGCTTCGTTGCGCTTAGCCAGGCTATGACTCAGGCCTGCAAGAACATGACTTAGGCCGCGAGACAGGGGGAGATGTGCCCGGTCCGAGGGGAGCATGGCTGTTGCAGGTGTTGCTCCAGCAGCCGAACCTCGCAGATCCGGTCTCCTGGTCACAGTTCTGAGGGGGCGCAGTGCCTCAGACATTTAATCTGCTTCGGCACATAACCGTCAAAGTAAGGCCAATCCGTTTGGCCACGTGAGCCAGAGTGCCATCGGCCTTTGCATCGGGACAGGGGTCAGTGGTGCGTTCTTCTGCGCCCTCTCGGAGCCAGTTGGCCCCTTGGCGGAGTCTTGTCGGAGGAGTTAGCCTCGCTCGGGAAATCCATAACTTCGAGCACTCGAGGTTTGCTGGTGCTACAGCTGTGGGGCGTCTACTCCATCTACACTTGGTGGGTGGTGTCGGTTGACAACTACTCTCCGCCATGGCAAAAGGAGCATCATTGGGAAGGAATTTGGCACAGCCTTACCGGCGGTAACGATTGTGTCATCGCTATCTACCTCCTTTGCTTGGGGATGTTCCTGGGCCACGCATGTGCCTTGCTTTAGCATGGTGCAGTTGACGTCATCGAATTCCCAAACACCACTCGACCCCGACACGACAAGAGGCGTGCGCTGGCCGCGGCAGCTTAGCCACTTTCTTGCTGGCGTCTCTGGTGCCGCAGCTGGGGCCCATGTGACAGTCCAGGCCATCTACTTCGTGTGGAGTGAGGACCCGGTTTGGGTGAAGTTTTGTGCAATGCATGCAATGTTAGAACGATAGGAGCAAGTTGGGACAGAACGCGGGTGCGATGCCTTAGGACGGGATCAACGGTGCGCTCGTGTATGGGCTTTTGGTGCAGAATCGTGCCTTGGCTGTCCACGCTGTCTAACATTGCCGTTAAATTTTTTCTTTCATCCCTGCCCTGAGCAGGACCTTGCTAACCCGTAGTGCCGAGAAGCTTCCGAGTTCAGCCGCCTTTGCCAGTCGCTCACGTGTACTGCTAAACCTGAAGCGACCCTAAACCGTACACTCCCCCTTCAAAATGTGGCGTTCTGCAGATTTGGAGCCTTGCGCCTCCGAAGCCCTAGCAGACTCCAGCCAGCTCCCTTGAGTTCGCAGTTGGCGCAACACAGCTAGCTGCACAATTCGCGCAGGAAGGCATGTCTTTCCGTCGTGCATGGGCATCGAATGAATATTAGGCAGCTCCGCAACGCCCAACTGGCACCTTATTTGATGTGTGCGTGTACAACGTTGACTTGAAGACTATCCAAGGCGTTCAATGGTGCACTGCACGATCTTCCTGCCAGATCTTCTTTTACACCTTCTGGGTGCTGGTCATCGTCAGCCTTATCACACAGCAGCCGTGCTTGAAGACGAGCGCTGATGCAGAGCCAAAGCCGATGAGAAGCTGTGGAATCCAAGGTACTTCGTGGCCAGCTTTGTCGGCCTTGCGCGGCCACACAAGCCTTTCGAGCCCAAGAAGTTCCGGTGTCCTGGCCAAAAGATTCTCCAAGGCTTTGTGTGGCCTTTACACTTCTCCCCCGTGCTGCGGGTGCTCCCTGTCGCCCGCACGCTCTGGCAGCACAGGCACCCCACAGAAGGCAACCCAGTGGCGACCAGCTTGGCGCCCGGGCACCGGTGTGACCAGCAAACTGCAGTCCCCGTGCAGTCGCCGAGGCTTGGAAGATGGACTGCCGATGTCCGCGGAGGACGATCAAGATGACGAGAAGGCTTGGATCCTCTCATGCTTGGTCATGGCACGCCTTAGGATCCTTAAGCGGAGCTGCTGGCAGGAAGTGGACGACGCCAATTGCCTCCGGAGGTGCTTCGGGAAGTGCCTGGACAAAAGCAGCCAGAAGCCATGTAGTGTCAATTCGTGCCTCATGAGCAGTTTCAGCCCAGGAGAGACCCGAAGAACACTTGGGCCGCCAACTTGGCCACGCCAAGTTCTGCGTGGATCTTCCTTTTCTTCGTGGTGCTGTGGCACGGCAGCATGCAGACATACCCACGCATAGCCATAGCTGCTCATGCTAGAGGCAACAGAATCTGGACCACTTCCTGGTCAAACTCCCCTTGTCTCCCAGTGAGGCTGTCGTGCATGGCAACTTATGCCTTCACCTTCTTCGTGTACTGGGCATTTTGGCAGCAAATCCATCTGCAATGTTGCATCTACTGATCACTTCTGAGCAGGTTTCATCGATTACGTTATAATACGTTCCAGTAAACAGAGTGTCGGAGATTGTTCTGTGTCTGTGGTCACAGGCGGATGGCACCGAAACAAACTTTTTCATCGGACTGGTCTACGTGGTTGCTAATGCTTTCTGTCTGTGGAGCATCATCGAGCGCCCTGGAAGTCCAAGCAAGCATATTTTTTTTGGGGGGGGAGGGTGAATCGCACGTTATTGGGCATCGGAGGCCTCCGTGGTTGCTTTACTGGCTGCCTGCAGGTTCTTCCTGACCACCGTTTGGTTCCACGCCATCCGGCTCATTCTGGGCATGCCACGGCTACCTCGCAAGGACTTTAGCAAAGGCCAGGTGTTGTCGTCATCAGAAGTAGTTCGTGTGTGGATCTTCTTTGTCTGGCTTTGTGCAGGTCTGCCCAAGACTGGCCGCACCATCTTGTCCTACTGCCTGCTGTCGAAACAGCAGGTGCAGCTGTTTCGAGAGGGGGGGGGGCGACATTCTCTAGATTTTTCTAGATTTCGCAGCAGTCCGCCCCGAGCAAGTGTGAAGCTGCTCTGCTTGCAGGAAGGGATGGGCGGAAGGGCTTTCCCGAAGTCGGTTTGTAAATAGCAAAAATCTAAGTGACTATAGAGTGACCAGGGTCTTCTATTGCGTGCAGGAAAGAGGACATGCCTGCCATGGTGTACCCTGATTTGCAGGAGTCTTCGGAGGATACCTTCCGGACCGCCCTGGCGGCCCACCTGGCCAACCTGGACCCGGGGAAACGTTTGTGGTGTCTGGCTGGCTTTCAATTGTCTGGGTTGGAGATGCTAGAAAGACTTATGCATCGCCCTGAGGACCCCGAGTCCCGCATCACGACGGCTGTGGTCTCCGTGTCCTCTGCGCTCTCCATCGTGCGCTGTGCGCCTGGGACAGAGAAAGGGAGAAAGCCTCGCAGTCCAGGGACCCCTCGGGGCGAAGAAGGGTTTCAAGCAGGTGCCGCGTTCTTGGCAGAGCTTGCAGTCAGGAGATGGACTGCCGAGACAAGTGCCGAGAGGAAATCACGACGTCGCATGGCCGCAATTCGAGCTCTTAGGCAGTCTTTGACCAATCTCGTGGCAAACAGAGGTTTCGGTATCAGTCTTTGTCTTAAAGGGCTTTTAAGTCGTTTGCTCCTCGGGCGGTCCTACGAAAGAAGCTCCGAGTTTGCGCTTGATGGCCCGGGCCTGCCCGAGGATTCTGACGTCGGAAGTCAATGCGCTGCTCCAGACCTTCCCCAAGGCGCGCCGGGGCCACTTTCCTCCGTAGGACGGAAGCGAAGCCGAACGCCCTCGACCTTTCGGAACCTCGCACCACGACAGCAGAGCGAAGACCTTACGTAAGGCGTAAGCCCAACAACACCGCGTGCTCTGCTCTGGAGGCTTTGGAGCAGAGCGACCCGGCCCTGCGGCTGCGCAGCGTCTGCAGCGCCCTGGAAACGGTGGGCAAGGCGAAAGCGAGCTCTCTGAAGCGCTAAGCTGAAAGCGAGCATAAGCTGAAGTTGAAACTGTTGACTCTCTGAGTTTGGAGGCCTCCTGTCATCGAGCCGAGTACTGGCTGCAATGCACCTCGGTGGCACGCACTGCTTTAGATGCTCGCCCAACGCATGCGATCCTTGTTCTTTAGGTCTGGAGTCGGACTGGTCTCACGCGCGCGGCTGCATGGAAACCTTTACCGAGAATCTGCACCTCCGAGTTGCGGATGCGGCCAGGCACTTCCTGTATCTGCACAGGCGCCTGGGCGGGGGAATTACATTGGGACAGGTGGCATGTGTTTCTCCCTCAGTTGCGCCAGGAACTGCAAGATCCTGAAAAAGCCGGGCCAGTACCAAGATCTCATGGTCCTGGCCTCCACGGGCAGCAACGAGGCCTTCACCTACCTCCACGAAGACTATGGCGCTCTCGGGCGGAAGTTCCGAAGCCCTTGCTTTGGCTTCGAGGGAAACGTGGAGCCTCTCGCCTTGATGTGTGCCTCTGAGAGTCCCTGCGTCAAAGCTCTGAGAGTCCCGAGGAACGACGGCCAGCCCGAGGAGTTCGATGCCGCTTGCGAGGAGCGAGCTGAGCTGCAGAGCGAGCGAGCTGCGGTTGCGGTGTGGGTAGAGCAAAACCCTGGCAAATGGCGTCTGTAGCTTCTCCGGCAGGACTTGAAGCTGCGAGGCCGTGAGGACGGCCCTGGTGATTTCTGCAAAGCAGCGCTTTATGCACCGCAGTCGCAAGTCGGAAGTCGCAAGCTGCGAGCGGTCCGTCGCAGGACATCATGCTTGTAGCGGAGTACGGCCGGGATGCAGACAACCGCAGCTCGGCCGTCTCTGGAAGGTCGGCTCTGAGGCTTCCAGGGCCATAATTGGAGGTTATGTCTGAGGAATTCAGAAACAAATGGATCTGCCAGGGCTTTGTTGAGCAGCTAAGCCACCCGTAGCTGTAAGACGCGAAGAACCTTCGCACCCTCAACCGCGAGGTGGGAATGAAAGCCGAGCTGAGGATACTACTACACCATGGTCCTGGACTCTGATACGATCTGCCCTCCGCGAAGCATTCGCCGTCTTGTTGAGACGGCAGAGCATGGACGCAACAAGCCACCTGGCAAAGCTTTGCAAAATCTCCGTTTTTGGGAGACTCTTCAAGTAGGAGCTGGTCTGTCTAAAGTCTTAAGATTCGGTACGTATCAAGACCGTAGGGTACAAGTGTCCAGACTCCTAGGCCTACTTCGCTACTGCTGCTTTATGATACCACCGTTTTATATGGCTACCCTCGCAACTACCTTCTCTATTTCGCAGGGCCTACGGAATCATCAACGCCAACCTTGCCAACGACTACTCTGCTGACGACAGCTGCACCTGGCACATGTGGAGGAATGCCCTTATGGAGGCCGTTTCCGTAAGCCTCAAGCCTCAACCATGAACCCTAAACTCCAAGCCTAAATCCTGAACCCTCAACCCGAAACCCCAAAAGCTTATGCTTCGAGTCTCTTGCCATCCCCTACCTCCAAGAGCTTCACGTGCAGGTCTCCACAGTGAATCTGCAGCGCGGGCAGTTCTGGATCTTCAACCGAGTGGGCTTCTATGGCAAAGGCGCACATAGTCTCTAGTCTAGCGGCTCTAGCATGCGAACCCACACAGGAGGAACGTCGCTGCAGAGCTGTGCAACAGTGTAAGACCACCAGCAGCTGACGTCCCGGGTTGTGAGAGGCTTGGTCCGCAACGATCTCTACATCCCCCGCCTGATCGGGCGGCCGGGAAGCGTCATCGAGGCTCTTCCGATCGAGCCTTTGGCAAACCTTACAACGGCTACAGCACGACATTTGAGAGGGTTGCAGCGTGAACACTACTCAAAAGGAGCTGGGGTTCTTGTTTGTGCTGAGTGGAGAACTGTTCCGAGGACATCCTCAGCCACGACACGGTCGAGGCAGCAAAAGACCGCATCCTGAAAGCTTTGTTTTTTGATGTGGTCTCCAGGCCAAGTTGCTGCAGCCGGCGATTGATGTCGACGTGACGCTTTACGAGGATGTGGCGAGGACCAGCTGCCAACTTTCGACATCTCCGATGTTCCGCGAAGCGGGGAAGCCCCACGCTGATTAAGTGCTTGGTGTAGGAACCCGATCTCGGCGATGTCACAGTCCACGAGGTGGATGCTCGGGGAGGCCTGGTGCTGGAGACTCGAGGCTCGAGACACGGCGTCGACCAAACGCAAGACTGGCCCAGGTGCGCAACTGCAGCTACCATGCCAGCGGAATCTACACACCCATGGTGAAGGCTTGAATGCCAAGGAAGACTTCTCGCAAGGGGCTGTGAGTCTGAAGTGTGCTTCCGGCTCTTTCAACCGTGCAGTTATGCAACATCTGCCAGCTTTGTGGGAGAGGTGCTGGCCGCCGTTCATTCCCTGGCCACGAAGTGGGAGCTACCCAAGAAGCGCCATGGCCTGTCTGAAAATGCTTGAAGCAAAGACTCTGCCCCTGTTGTCCTGATCCGCGGGACGCGAGTGTCCAGGAAGTTTGTTCGCTGGCGCGACGTTCCCTGTGCCACCTCGGCAGAGTACCTTTCGCACACGGGCTTCCGCCTCTTCCATGCAGGCCGCGATCATGCCAATGTATCTTCGGTGAACGTGGCTGCACAGTTCTTTGGCTTGCATGCAGCTACCCAGCGCGTCAGGACCCGGTATTCTTCTGATCAACCTTTTCTCGACGGTTCTCGCATCGAACAATTGGGGGCCGGGACCTTGTCGAGGTGTAGAGACCTCACACTCGGCAAATCGCTGCACGCTTCATCAAGGCTCCAACTGAACATTCTGCCGCTGCTTGGGTTCTCCGCACTGCTCTTCACAGTGCTGGCACTTTTCATCATCCCCAAGGAGCCGAACGCCGGTGAAACGCCAGTAGGAACGATGTGCCGGGTACCGATGATCTCTGAAGCCGCTCCCGTTTGGGTACCTTAAATATCAGGTGCCCAAAAACCCAAATATTGACAACCACCCGTTTTGGGTTCTATCCGAATCCCAGTGCAGGGCTTCCTCATCTTGGACAAGTTGCCGTCTCTTCGCCTGGGCAAATACTGCCTGCTTTCGAGGAGCTTAGGGGAGGGGCCCTGGCTCTTTGAAGTGACGAGGGTCCCTCCCGGCTAGAGTCTTTTCTCAAAAAACCAGGAAAGCCTCCAAGATCGGAGATGGCAAGTTCGGAGATGTGGACGAGAAGGATGTCTCATCGCAGTTCCTATCCATCGGAAGAGCCTCGGCTCGAAGGCGGCTCTCATTAAAGAAACGCACCTCGGAGTCACTTAGGCACAGATGCCAGTGACAGCGACTCCAGCAATTCCAGCTACAAGAAGGCCATCGACGGAACAAGAAAGAGCATCGTACTTTTCCACAGACGGTCTATCAGTCTAAGACTAAGATGTCAGCTGAGACTTGAGTGCGTGCTCCGCGGAGGCGCGCTTTCGCTTGAGTCGCTGCTCTGTTCTCTCACGGCAGCTGGCACTTTCGGTGATTGAGACGCCAGTCTGATTCGAGAGGGTTTGTGGCAGGGACGCCCCAGCAGTAGATTAGAGATTCGCGGATCTGCGAGGATCGTGTTGTCCATCCTCTTGTACTCTCCAGAGCTCATCTTGGGTGTGCTGCGCGTCGGCCGCGCCGTCTGGGCGCAGTCCTCGGGCTCGGCGAACTGGAAGCCACAGGCGCCCCGCCGCCCGGCGTTGCAGAAACCTGGCCTTTGGATTCCGCACTGCCTTGGAGGATGCGGTCGAGCGCGAGGTAGAGCAGAACCTGTCGCTGTGGTACGTCTTTAAGAGGAGTCTCGGCAAGCAGATGCAAGCAGGCCGTGCCGGCTTTGCTCACTGGATCGCCCGACGAAAGGCTCCGAAACTCCCCTGCCCAGCGCCAAGGACTTGGATAGTTTTCATGTGCGGTGTCGGCTACATGACATACATCCTCACTTTCGAGGTGGGGGGGGCCGGGGGGTGGGGTTGCGGGGGAATTCTTGCATCCACCGATGGTTGCACGGATGTGATCAGAAAAGCAATAAAGCAAAGATGCACGCTCGCTCATGCATGCGGCCTCCGCTGGTTGCATGGATACGGATTTGTCGATGTTGGGCAGTGTGCCGTAGTCTAGCAGCTAGCACTGCCTCCTGGCCCACAGCACTGGTCAGTATGTTCTTGCTCCGAGACGCTACTGCTGCAGTGCACTCTCTTTCGTGACTCTGTCCTCAACACCTCGTGCCCAGGTGAAGGACCTTCTGGTGTGGCTCATAGTTGTTCCCTGGATCCTCTACCCGTTCCTTGGCTTGAAAGTCGAAACTAAAGAGGGATAAGGGACTACAGTTTCTGTTGCATCTCAACATGTTGCGAATTGAGTCGTAGAATGTTCAGGCTCTCCACGTATGCCATGTGCCGACGGGTGCCTCAATCGGCCAAGACCTGCTGGCTCTGGACTTGGGCTGCAGCCTTGGGAGCTTTGAAGTGGCTGGCACTTTGCACAGAATTGACAGCTCAGCTTCGTGTACTGCACTGCTTGGTGCTTGCGGGAGGTGATGGACATCAAGGCTGCGGAGAGGAATCTATTGTGAGGTATTGTACAGGCCTACAGCCTACAGTGCTTGTTTGAGTTTTCCGAACTTAATTCATTGGCCAGACTGCCGTCTCGCTCCTTCACAGTGTGGAGTGACAGACCGTGGTTTGGCGCCTCCGTTTGGCACGGGTGGCGCGCTGGCACCGGTAGAAGACTCACCTGGGACACTCCGAATGTCCTTAGATCGAAGTGCGGGAGGATTCAACAAGGAGACTTAGATGCCCGACAAACTCGCAGATCTCCGAAGATAGTCTGGGTCCCTTTTGCTTTGAGTCATGCCGTGCCAGCCTGCTTGGACCCCGGTCGGTGTTGTATACGGCCTGGTGACATGCGCAATCTGCAGTTTCTAAGCCAGGCAGAACTATTCGCTGGCCTTTTGCAGGGTTTTTTCGGCAAAGCGCCCCAAATCCCTGGTGCACCTTGGTGCCCTCACACGTATGAGTGCCAGAAGATGCACACTGACTAGGTGAGTGTTGCATGTTTTCCTGTAGAGTCGAATTCAGAGGGTAGAGAACCGGATGCCGCGAAGGCTTACTCTGCAACGATGAACCGTCGCAGGTTCCAGGCTCTCTCTGTAATAAACTGTACCACTGCAAGTTATTTTGTGAGCGCTGTCGAGTGACACCGGCTCAATAATTCATGTTAGACCTTCGGGTATGCGCTTCGATGTTAGGTGTGCAAATACTGCTTGCACCAACTCGCGACCAAAAGGGGGCTTTCGTGCACGCCGTCGTGCCAGACGCTTGTGTTACAACTGACACGGTGCATGCACGTCATTGTCGAGCCTGTCTGAATCCATCTTGGAGCAGTCGACGGTCTTCGTCACAAAGCACTGTTTGCTTTGACATGCCAGGAGCAGGAGAGCGACATGAAACGCAGGGCCAATGTCTACTACAGGCGCGGCATGGCCATATTCAGCCGCCGAGAGACAATCGAAGCAGACCGCCCCCTGTGCAGTGACCTGTTCGGACGATCAGCAGCCTACGAAGACGCAGAGGCTGGGCATGCGATGCAGTCAGGCTTTGTGAATGGGATCCGAGAAGGTTCTCCTCAGCGCCAGATCTCGACCAAAGAGTCGAACGGGGCACGAAGATCACCTCATCGTCCATCAGGACACGTCGAATGCAGGTTTCACTGACCCCACGGGCCGGGGCAGAGATATCCAAAAACTTCCAGAAGCCCATTCACGCCCTATGGTGGCCGTGGCTTTAGTGCTGGGATGGGGCAGAGAGGACTGGAGCGATTGCCGCACGGAGCTGCTGCCGGGAGCCCGAAAGTTCGGCGGCGAGGCGACGCCGAATGTGCGAAAGTCCGAGGAGCTCCACCAGGACGGGGCTGCAAGGGGACTTTCCTCTCTTTCCCTGGAAACCATTGTAGCTGAGACGTGGATCATGGATGTCGGTTGGTCAGCATGGGCACCGCACCGCCAGAGCCAGGTGAAATGCAAAGCACATCTAACACGCACGAAAGCCGCGAGCAGCTCTTGGGCTTCCATGTGGCGAGGCGAGGATCTTTGGCGAAGCGGACGCCCGGAGCTGGCAAGGCTCCGGCAAGCTCGAGGCAGCCCCGAGCCCAGCGAGCAAAGCGCTGAAGCTGCTGAAGTGCTTGCGCCTCAGACCCTGCACCTGATTTTTCTCGAGGTCACGCACGATAACTCAGAGAAAATCAAGTACAAGGATGGCATGAAGCCGCAGGAGCTGCAGCAGGCATCACACATGCAGATTCCCGCATAGGGATAGAGTTGTCTGTGAAAGGCATCGGCTTTGTAGGGCGTGTAGGGATCCGGATTAGACCTGGCGGCGAGGCACACCTCCGGGCCAGCATCCAGTCTGAGGAGTTTTACAAGGTTGCGACCAACATTAAGGACTGGGAGGCCTGGAATCGGCCTGGACGTGCTGCATCCGGAGATTTCAGATTTTGCTGTGCACCTTTTGAGCCCCGACACTGAAACAGGTCATCGAATTGCACCTGTCTGGGTTGCCATATGATGCCGACGACGTGCGTCCCCTGCAAGCACTGATGCAAGCTGTGAGAGATCTCTCTGTCCAACGTCACCTCGCAGAGCCAGCGCTGACCTCGTGGCTCCACTGCAAGCATTATGTGGTGCAGCTTTCACGCGGCCAGCAAGGGTTAAGACTGCGGTAGTTGGCACCTAGAGTTGATCTGATATATGCTTGCGCTAGCCATGACAACTCCGCTCCATGCCAAAGCTGTACCCTCACACAAGACCCTCCCCCAACCAGACCGTCCCTGATCACCTTTCGTCAGCACATGGCAGCCGAGTGCAGTGCTCAGCTTTGCAGATTCGATATCAAGGGTGCTGCCTGTGGATCTGGGCCCGAAGGTCGGAGGGTGCTGCCGCCCCACCGCCAAGCCCACGGGTGCCTCGGAATCGCGAAACCTTTAAGGCTCCAGTCACGACGGCACTTCAGGGAGAAGTGCCCCCCGTCCCTTGTCCCTTTTGGGGAAGTCCGACTCAGGTCGCAAGCAAGGCCTGCGCGGCCGACCAATCCACAGGCCCGCCGAAGCCGAAGCCGGTGGCTTTCTCAAGCTTTTTCATGATTTTATGTACGGCAACGAGACCTTCCTTGTAGCTCCGAGCAAGAAAGAGCAGACACCACGAGAAACGCCCAACCTGGGCTCGCCCTGTGCCAGCTCACAGACATCATTCAACGGTGCTGCAACTAAGCGAACATATGCAGGTCCCGACAAGTCCCGGGGCAACTGAAAAGGAACACTTTGTTTGCATCAGCGGCACCTAAATGCGGCTGTCGTGTGTTCAATCAAGACCAAGACCATCAATTCAGTCTTCTCGCATATCAGGCACATCGGTGCACTCCCGTGCCGCTTTGCAGCGGATCTTCGAGAAGCCGGGCGCTTGGGCTTGGGCTCACCGAGAAAGATGGAGGCAAGACACCGGGCATGACCTGTGCAGAATGGGGTTGTGACTGGGTGTGACTCTTCAGGGTCCATTGAGCTAAGGTACGGCGGTGACCATGCGCAGAGCCGCAAGCTCACCGTGCGGCACTCGAAGAGACTGTCCTCACTTCCACGTGCGGTCCTTGTCTGAAGAGCTTTGCTTGAGGCGGTGCTGGAATCTGCAGCCCCGCATGCCCTGTGTGGCGCCTGAGGGGTGTCCATGGGGGGAGGTGCCACTCTACTGCATTTGCTGCTCGCGGCTCTGAAGGCCCAGGGAGCGCCCGAGTCGGGCACTCGAAGCAGTCACTCGTGAAGCTGACAAGAGAGAAGGAGACGGATCCAGCGACTGTGAGAGACTTCGCCCATCTGAGATCCGAAACGGGCCTGGGCTCGTTTCCAGCTCGAATCTCGGTGATTGCAGGGTTCTGGAGTGACTCTCGCTCCTGCAAGGCAGTGGGATCTGGAGGGTAATCTTTGGCCTGATGTTGCTGTCCCCAACTGGTTAGCTAGAGTCATGCATGCCAGGACGTTTGGCGATGTCATTTGCCCCGGCCATACCTAAAATCTAAAAGCAACCCAACCCGGAACCCTTCCGTTTCTCACCTGAACGGCTTGGGTCAAAGCATGTATGCTTTTTTGGGGGTTTCACAGAGGCTCGAGCCATCTGGTGCACGGGAAGGCCCAGGCCGTCGGTTTCAGGGCGGCTGCCCCAAGACAAACACACATTTCGGCTCAGGTTTGACTTTAATTTGTTATTACTTTTACCATATCATGTTATCATTTGCAAGCACTGTTACATGAGTAGAATTTTGTCATTACTCTTACCATAACAGGCTAGAGTTTACATTATTACAGGTTATCCTGGGGGCCCCTTAGAGGCTCTGGCAGCTCGAAGCGAAGCTTCCTTTCGCCAGGCCTGGGCCCGGAAGTGCTGAATCGCCTTACGAGCGAGGCCCGGGCGCATCTCATCCCACCTCCGCCAAAAAAGCAGCACGGGTGGCGCCTTAGGTTTTTTTTTTGGCATTTCTGCACACTATTCTGATCTTGGCTTCGAAAAGGCACATCTGGCCTCATCTGTCGGGACTACTTGTACCATCCGGGCACTCCTGGCAGGTTCCGGGGTCCACGTTGACTCCCTATGGCCGGGGCCCCATCTGTAGGCTTTCTGCCTGCGGAAGGCTCTGGAATATGCATGGAAAAGATCAGCTAGATAGATAGGTCGCTGTATGCACTCTACTTGAGTACACCAGGTTTATGTACCTGTCGTGTTGAAACAATCTCTGCCTCCCTCGCTCTCTCTCTGCGTTTCTTTCTCTCTCTCTCTCTCTCCCCCTCCCTCTCTCGCTCTGTCGCTCTCTCTCTCTCTCTCTCACTTTTTCTCTCTGTCTCTGTGTGTCTCTCTGTCAGTGTGTCCGTCCGTCCGTCGGTCGGTCGGTCTGTCTGTCTCTCCCTCCGTCTCTCGCTCTCCCTCTCTCTCTCTCTCTGTCTCTCTCTATGTTTCTTTCTCCTGTCTCTCTCGCTCTCTCTCTCTCTCTCTCTCTCTCTCTCTCCCTCCCTCTCCCTCTCTCACTCTCTCCCTCTCCCCCCCTCTCCCTCTCTCTCTTTCTCGCTCGCTCGCTGACTCATTCTTTTTGCAAGGTGTCGGGGTTCTCGAAAGCGAGGCGCACAAGATGCGGGTTGATCTGCGGTAGCACGCAGAGACGTCAGTACGGCAACATGTCAGCAGGGCTGGCATTTCGTAGTGCAATCGTGGGGCTTTGCTTGTTAGGCCGACGACCGCGGTATGGTCCGGGTTCGCTTCCCCTGGGGCCGCGCGGAGCTCCGCGCCAAAGATGCCACCAGGGAGAGGCGAGCGCTTCTGAGGCGTGGAGTCAGGGACAGAGAGGGTTGGGACATGTTGGGACTCGGGACGGGAACCCGGCGGGGGTTCGCTGAAGACGAAGAGCAGGCGAAGTTTGGAGGCTCTATCTTCCTTGCTGGTGGTGCTGATCAAGGCGCTCGGCCAGGCTCCCGGACCCCGGAGGGCACTCGAAGCCACAGTAAGATGTCTTGGAAGAACTTCTCCTTCTCTGAGGTGCCTTGGCACCCAGCCAGAGCCCGAGACTGGGCTTTGCATCAGAAGGACGGGTTCTGCCTTCTGTCCGCTTCTCTGAGGCGGCCTGGACTCAGACTCGGACTCAGACACGGACGCCGACATGGCACAAGCCTCCCAAGGCTGAGTGGAAGACTGACAGATTTGCGCAGGAACCCCAAACACAGAGAAGAGACTTGGGCAGGCCTGGCCATCATGAAAGGCCTCGTCGCATGGCTGGAGGAGGCCTTCTTTTCAGAGAAGCGTTTAGTCTTCCAGCGGATGCTCAAGCCAGGCAGCAATGTATCCACAGCCCACGCACCGTGAGGACTCAACTGTCAAAGAGTCAGGGTCAATTACCAGCCCAACTCTCTGTGTCATGGGAGGTGCCACTGGTCACTTCAATGAAGTGACGCCTTCTTACAGAAAGCGAAAGAAGCCTCGAGTCGACCACCGTGGCTGTGGCTGGGAGGAGCTGCTGGACCTGGCGCTGCTGCTCAGCGCGGTCGTGCGGACGCGCGCGGAGCTCCTGAGGCGCTCGACGAATGGCGAAGTCTTCAGGGGACTCTGCAGGGACTCGCAGCACCGTCTGCGTGCGCGTCTTGCGTGCGTCTGCATGCGCCTGCGGTTTACATCTTGTGTGTGAAAGGCTGGACGGCGTCTCCACCCATCCGCAGCTGCAGGCCCTGCCTCGTTGTCACAGTGCAAGTAGGGCACCGCAAGTAGGGCAGAGCACGAGAGCTTGCGACAAATTGCCAAAACGTCGACAGAAGGCAGTTTTCGTCAGTCCTTGGACCTCTGGCGCAGGCTGAGCTGTTGGCGGCCGATGCGCTGCGGATCCACCTGGGGCTGCTGGAGCCTCCCTGTTTCCCCGCTTTGGCAGAGCCGTTCGTTCCAATCTCCAGGAGCGGCTCGCGAGGACGCCGGCGCCGCCCGGGGGTCTGGCGGAGACCTGCCGCGTGTGGAGCCAGGCCCGGGCCCATCGGGCCGAGCCGAGTTTTGGCGCCCTCCGCTTCCCTCCTCGCAGGTGCTTGAAAGACTCGGCGCAGAGAGCACCAAGCCGGGAGGCCGCAAGGGGGCTGGACGACACCGGACAAAGCCCTGAGCCCTGAGCGAGGCGCTTGGCGCCTCGTGCGTCCCGGGGCGAAGGTCATCGACCCCCTCACTGAAGAGGTGGGATCCAGTGCCGATTGATTGGGGCGGCCAATAACTACCGGACGTCGTCTCCTGAAGGTTTCTCACGCCTACTCCCCGACCCTCCACTGCACCGCACCGCACCATCTGAGTACTTGCCAACTTTGAGAGGTCTTCCACAAGCAATGCAAAGCTAGGAGCTCGGATTTAGTCGGAGTTTCCTCGTAGGCAGATCCTGGCCAACCTCATCCACCGTACCAGATTGGGATTAACACTTCAGACGGCTTCTCCACTTCTTGTTGGGTAGTTGCCGTGCCGGGTGCACAGGTGAGCGATTCCAGATGCGCTTAGCAGCCTCAAGCTCTAACCCGGACCCTATCGCTGCAAACCGGTCTTCGGTCGTGTGGTACACTATCTGGATCGACTGCTTGGTCGGCGGCGGTGCATGCCTCTTATGGTCTTGCACGTGGGCCTGCTGTGCTTCCCTCCGCTCTTGACATTCATCTGTGCATGATCGGGCAGCACTACGTGGCAGGAGCTGCTGGCCTCGCTTCCTGCCTCCAGTCGGCCGCACGCAAGGCCTGCGGCACGCGATATTCCTCTCCAGCGAGTTTTTTCGTGCCCCCCTTGCAGGTTGGCCGCACGAGATCGGGAGATCACAAGCGTGAAGGCCACCGACCATTCTCTTGAGGGCTGGGGGCAGTTCGGGAGAGGTGTGGGAAAGGATCTCCTCACTGGCACGGCATGAAATGTTGAGTTCCTGGCAGGAGTCTGGTGTCAGTATCCGACGGTAGTTCGGAGAGCAACATGCTATCACTGTCTCAAGGATGCATCTGGGTTTAGGAGGTCAGAGATTTCTGCTGTACTCTTTCGGAATCCAGCTTGGATCATGCCACGGGGCATTCCTACCGAAGGTTCCTGCCACATCGTAGTCGGCCTGTCACCGCCTGCTTCTGGACCCGCATGCTTGAAACCCTTTTGGTTGGAAATCAATCATGAGCAAATCGTCTTGACTCTGTGCTAGCGCATTAATTATTGTAGCTGAAACATCAGATGTCAAACCTTCCGATTTGGCAATCCACTACATATGCGCAGAATTTGCCTGCCCGCAACACCTTCAATCTTGCACATGACACCGAGATGGCAAGTGCTTGTGAGGGTTCGCAACTTTGCACTTTGAAAGTTCAATCTTTGCATTTCGCTCGCATCATTTTTGCTAGAAGAGGCAAAGACTGCTGCACGAAGCTTTATTGTCTGTAAGCCCAATTGGATGCGCAGGCTTCTGGAAAAACTGCAGTGGGTGAGAGCATTTCGCTTTGCGCCTTGTCGGGGCGTGCCTTGAACCGTCAGGTCACTGCGGGCCCCGTGCTCCGCGGCCCACCGCGCACCACGGTTGCTGGAGCCGGTTTGGGGTTTGACGGTTTGTGGCCCCGAAGCGCCATGGAACTCGGTGATAGCATCGTGCAGGGTTGTGGAGGTGGCTTTGGCCAGATTTCTACTCCTCGCCTTCTTACGCTAGTTGGAAGGCCCGACTCATGAGGCAGAGGTAGATGTCAGTTGAACACAGAGAAAGCCACACCAAGGTAAATGCAAAGCAAGCGGAAAGTGAGTCGCCAGAAGCAGCAGGTTTGGTGAATCAAGGTAAGGTGAATCAGTGGCAAAACCTCAAACAGTGGCTCGGTGGGCCAATGCCAAGGATTTCCGCGCTTGTCTCTTGTGGACCTGCAGATTCGTGTTGGTTTTACGTTGTTGATTCAGTGGTCTCCATCTGGAATTCGCATCTCGTAAGCCGACATTCTTTAGCGCTTGGAATTGAGCAGAGCCAGGTTGTTCGTTCCACCTCGCTACGTTCCCCTTCGCCAGTGATCTCCCACACCGTGACCAACACCGTCTGGTGGGGGCCTGTCAGATCTTTGCTGTGAAGCCTCTGTTGACCCAGCAACCCCTGAGCATCCTGAGCTATCGATCTCAAATGGCCTCAGTTCCTGATTCTTTCTCATTGCGATCAGGTCTCCGGCACCCTGCGGTGGCCTCAAACGCAGCCCGCATTGCAGCATTGCAGCAGTCCATCGAGGGGCCACTCAAATGTTGCAACCCCGGAGCAGTACCTACTTCCAAGGTCTTGGGGCATCGGTCTATGCTGCGCCGCATGCAGGCAAACTGGTCCTTCTGTCAGGGTCGCCATTCGGTTCGTGTCCAGAGAGCGGGAAGGTCGCGGCGCTTCTCTTTCGCTGCCGAGCCGCGCGTTGCTGTGCAGCAACTCCATTCGTTTCTGATTACTCAGAGAATGGCCACCGGATGAAGTGCTCGCAAGCAGAGGCCTGAAGTGGTCCGACGAGCTGGGATCCCAGCAACCACTTGAAGGAAAGAGAGGTCTGCTTGCATAGAGCATAGAGTCTAGAGTTCGAAGTGCCTTCTGGTCCTCCGTGCGTTCTGTGCACGTTGCGTGGGGTGCCATGTTTGCCTGCGGGTGCCCAGTCTTCGACTCCGCTGCCGCAGACCTTCCGGACGAGCGGAAGCGGTCCGGATATGCACACTTTTGGAGGGGATTCTGGACTTTTTGGAGCATGAGTTGAATATGGTTGAGTGCGGTCAAGGCCAGGCCATGTAATTGGATGGCTTTACACGCGCCTACAGATGCTAGCGGCAGATATTTCCAGCCAGGTGGGGACACGATCGCGATGGCGTGCGCACCCCATGTTCAATTTGGATTTCTGCACCCCCAATGCTGAGCTGTTGTAAGAGATCTACCGCGGAAGAGTGGGAGACATATGTTGGTTCAGCAGTTCTTTGGTCTTGGCAAATATGGATCGTGCGTGGAGATTGCAGAGCGGGCATGTTGCTTGAGCTTCATCAGCCACTTCTAGCGATTCAATTGCACTTGAGTGGCAAGTTCCCTGGTCGCGGCTCTCTGCACATACTGTGAGCTTGACCCTGGTTGTCCTGGAGGCCTTTCGTGACGTCGGTTCCTCGCTTCTACTCAGGCCACCCGCGACAGCTTCCATCAGTGCGTGATTCCAGTGATTGCCTTTCGGGAAAAACTGGGAACAGGCAAGGCGCGCCAGGTGAATTTGTAGAATCTAGAACGCGTCGCGCAACATCCACCGAAGCGCAACATCCACCGAAGGTCCTATCAAACGCACTAGTGAAGCACAGATGCATCTCGGAATCATACGACGGTTTCAGTATTCGAAAGTTCGCATTCCTTGCTCCGCTAAGCTCGGACCCCCATGGGTCCGGAAGGTGACTTCCCTTTGCCTCCGTCGCCCTTGAGCTTCTTCGGGCCAAGGACAGCCAACAAGTCGCCGCTGCTGTTCCTGATTCTTCGCTTTAGTCGTGTGACATCGTCAGACGCACGAGGGCTTTCAGACACCTTGCTGTAACTCATGGTGAGGGCTGCTTGCTGCAGGATAGCGACCGGCGGGACTTCCGTTGCTACCAGCACGGCCCTCAGCACTGGTAAGTTGGAGTGCGCTGACCTCCCATGGGCAGATTGAACGTATATGGCATATGTATAGCACATGCTGCGTCCGGCCTTAGGCCACAATGCATCTGTGGCGGACACGCCGGACGCCTGCGCGACTCCGCTAGCGCAGGAGATGCAGGAGGCTCCTTCGCTCTCCTCAAAACTCCTCGTAGAACTCTCGTGCTCTGCTCTGCCGCTCGGCCCTCTGCAGAGGTGCTGGAGGAGCACGCGGAGGAGCAGGAATCAGGTGCGAGGGTGCGAGCGGATGCTTTCGCAAGGGTCAGGTGTCCGACCGGAAACTGCGCAGGCTCAAGCAGCGAGGCCTCCCCACCAAATCCGATGAGTCAGAGCCCCTGCTCCTCGCAAGGCCGAGCATGCTCTCCACAGTTTACGGGGATTTCGAAGAAACATCTGTTCTCGGCAGGTGCGGAGTCTTCTCCCCGCGTGCGTATTTCGAGGATGCAGGGTGTTGTTGTGGCATGCCAGTTTCACCGACTTCCCAGCATCATTGCATCATGTTTCATCTGTACATGGTACAGGAGGTCCGGTGTTCGGCAGCGAGCAGATGCCGGGAGGCGCCCCCATCGAGGGTTCGTTCCCGCGCCACAGCTCGTTTCTTTGCCCGACTCACGTGCGGCCAGGGCCCGTGCACCATCACCGGAGAAGGTGCGGAGTGCAGCGTCGAGACTCAACACCAAACGCCCATAGATGTTGGACAGAAGGGCACTTCTCCGCAGGCACCTCCCCGAGCCGAGTCGCCTGTGGTTCGAGTCACCCGCAGTGTCGGGACCTCAAAACTCACCTCTTGGAGGGTGTTCAGCATAAACCTAAACAGCGCTCTTTCACGGTACATGTTCACACATTCAAGTGTGCGTATGCATGAATGTATGTATGAATGTATGGATGGATGGATGGATAGAGGGATGGAGGGAGAGAGGGAGGGAGGGATGTATGTATGTATGTATATATGCATATATATATATACATACATATACATATATATGTATATATATATGCATATATACATATATATATATACATACATACATATATATATATATATATATATATATATAGATGCTACCCCCCCTCAAGGATCCACCTTTTTCGTGTGTTCAAGAGCCGGATGCGAAATGGTTAATATTCTATAACGTATTCCCTTCTCTTTGTAAGTCCTTCACTAAATACGCTTCGACTGCATCATAGATTTCGCAGATCCTACATTCTGCATTTCCTTCATATACACCCTGAGTTTTTCCAAGCGACATACATTCGCGTACGGCTTCTTCTTGTGTTGCAAAAGAACGCAAGCTTGCATGCATGTTCTGTGTGTGTATAGGTTTTTGCATGCAGCAGTATGGGCTCTGAAGGTAACACGCAACAGGAAAGCAAAGATATATCATCCCATATAACATAGTATCACGACAAGTATAAATATGAAAGAGGGCCCTATTTCTACACCTCCCATATATAAGACGCATCGAGATTATAGATAATGTCCGTGAACACGAAATCGATACTTTCAGGGTTCAACACCCTGTATTTCACCAATATAGTACCCTTTAGATTACATTTTTGAATACTTTGCA
This sequence comes from Symbiodinium sp. CCMP2592, assembly GCA_905221615.1. Lineage (NCBI taxonomy): Eukaryota > Dinophyceae > Suessiales > Symbiodiniaceae > Symbiodinium > Symbiodinium sp. CCMP2592. Next base: position 159,673 of record CAJNDT010000386.1, on the reverse strand, counting down.
AAATTCCACTCTGATAACTTTTATATCTTGCAGAAATCCATCTGAATATCCTGTCGCATACCGTATACAAGACCACCTACATATGATACACCCCGCACGCAATATATTACACATACCCTATAGGACACTCTATACAAGACACGATATAGAATATCTTATAGGATGTCCTGTAGAATACTTTCTCTATGTATCTTGAAACCTCACTGGTATAAAATACCCACATGCGTTATTGAATACCCTAGAGCCTCTAGAACACCTTATCATATACTTTCAGTCATAGCCCGTATATCTTTTGAATATCCAGAGTACCTTACGGAATGCGACATAGAGTACCTTACAAAATACTTCATGGAACACATAGTACCCTCTATATGTCGTGCGTCTCATGGAAGACCGTCTGGAATACTCTATAGAAGACCTTACAGAATGCCCATATGGCCCTATACATGACAATCCATGTATACAGTATATATACCCTGAACCCATATAACACTTTAGTGGCTCAAGACCAAACTTTTCAACTTTTGGCCCCTAATAAGGTAATCTTATTGCGAAAGTTTAAACTTTTTACACCCCCATAGGTATTTGGGAAGTAAGAACACCTATAGATAACCTTTCAACGAGCCCAAGACCTGAGAACCCCTCATAAAGAAACAGCCTCTTGGGTAAGGGGTTTCTAGGAGTGATCCAGGAGTCGAAGAGAATAACCTAAAGAATACCACAAACCTCAAAGAATTTAGTACAGGTGACCCTAGGTAATACGTTATAGAATACCCCCTATATACCTCATATATACCTTCTTGAGTACCCTATAGGCTATACAGGTTATAAAATACGTTCTATAAGATAATCTTTGCGTTCATGTTGATGCCTTGTACAATCCCTTATACAATGCGTTATGGAGTACCCGATAGAGAGCCCAAAACAACGTTACATACTAGGCCTTTTATAGGCCTTGTAGAATATCATCTGCAATCCCCTACAGACGAGCTTACAGAATATACACAATGTCTATGATACCCTCTGGGTACCCCATAGGAAGTCCTAAAGAAAACCCTATGGAATACTCTATAACATACCCGTAGAATGCGCCATAGAATGCCTTGTAGAATACTTTATAGATAACGGATTAATGGGAGGAAAATCAAGAGCTGAATGCTCTCCGCTGTACCTGCTATGTGCCCAATGAAGAAATCAAAAACAAGAGCATATAGAACACCTTACACGATGCTCCTTCTTTACATCTTAAAGAACTTCATATAGATAGCCGTAGATTATATAGAAACCTTTTATACCTTTATGAATCTTGTTGAATACCCGTTGGTGATTTCACCAATATTTACAGACCAAAGAATGAACGCTCAGCTTGACTAAGATGTTCTTCACCACTTGCCATGATTTGAAAAACCGCTCACCAACACGAAGCACTCGAGATCCTGGTAAACATGTTCGGCACATAAAGCACAAGCTTCATGAACAAGTGACATAAAGAAAAAACATCACAACAAAGCTTTAAAGATGCGAACAAGTGCCATCGGGTAGGTAGCCGACAAACACTTCGTTTTCTGTAGGATCTGTAGGCACGGCTTGGTTCTGAGGTTCTTCACTTTAGAATATGTGCTCTTTTTTAGGAAGCATTACGAGCATCCGCATCGTGTAAACAAGTTGAACTCAGACACGACGTGTAAAACCTCAAATCTCTGCGATCATTTCGTCGGGAAGCGACGACGCGCGCTCAAACACCGCATCCATATGGCCCGATCGAGAATACAGAACACAGAGTGTGTAAACTCAGCACTTGGCTTCAAACAGCTTCAGGCAGTGTGCCCGGAGCCGAACGGAAAAACTTAACTGGAAAACCTAACTGAAAAAACCTAACTGAAAAAAACTAGCTGAAACCTTCAGCGAGATATCCATGACAAGACTCTCGAGATTTAGGTTTTTTAGGTTTTTTAGGTTTTTTCAGTTAGGTTTTTTCAGGTAGGTTTTTTCAGTTAGGTTTTGTCAGTTAAGCTTTTCAGTTAGGCTCCCTAAACCCCCAAACCCTTGCCCTGGGCCCTTGAAGAACAACTGTGTAACGACGTTGTCGACGGCGCGTACATGAAGCCAACAAACGGTGGATCCATGGGGGGGGGGGCACCATATATATATATATATATATATATAATATACACGGATATAGATTTTCACTTATGTATATGTATATGAATATGTCTATGTCTATGACTGCATATGTATATGTACCCTCCATGGATCCACGGTTTTCACCCTTCCTGACAAGTTTTGTATTCTAAGGACGACTCTCTTCAATGCTTTAGGTTTAAAACATTCGTGCACCACCTTGACCAGCATCATGAGCACAAACCCGAGCATCATGGGTATCCACAAAACAACAATCTCTTTTTTGCTGCTGTACTGGACAAAGACATACCAAAACACTTTCCTCCAGTCTTGGAAGACCTACCCACGACTACAGGCCTCCAAAACGAATGCTTCTTTTGGACAGTACAGCACTGTTGCAAAAACGAACAGGCTTGCTTGGGACAGTATCGCACTTTTTCACAAGAACGCTAACTTAAAAAGCACTGTATTGTCCCCGAAAAAAGCCAAACTTACCAGATAGGTTTCTTTGGAGACAGTACAGCACTTTTGCAAGAAAGTTAACAAAAACACATGACTGTCCCAAACAGCCTATCTTTTTTTGCCAAAGTGCTGTAATGTCCAACAAAAACTACAAACAACAATCTTTTCCAGTCTCGGAGGAGTTGTGGACTACAGGCCTCCTAAAAGATAGTTTGTCTTTAGCACTTTTGCACAAAAGGTTGGTTTGTTGGGACAGTACAGCACTTTTGCAAAAAAGATTGGTTGCTTCTTGGGGATAGTACAGCACTGTTGCAAGAAAAGTAACAAGAAACAAGGTACTGTCCAACCAAAGCCGATCTTTTCACAACAATACTATTTTCGCGCCGCCCCCCAGCCCACGGCCTGCGGCCATGCGGCCCCGCGTCCCGCTGCCCCGGGCCGCAGGCTGTGTGCGGCCTGTGAAAGTTGGGGCGGGTTTAGCAGATGTGCAGAATCAGAAGTGGCAAATGGAGCGGGCGGGTTTAAGATATATGAACTTGGATCGCCAAATTAGGCGGCGTGTTTAAGATATGTGATGAACCCGGATCCCAAATGCGAGGGCGTGTTTGAGATACATGATGCCGGAATCACCAAAGGAGGGGCCGTGTTTGCGAGATATGAAGAACCGGAATCACATTTCCCAGGGTTGGGCGGCCCGTGGGAAAGAAAAAGGGCAGGGGCAAAACCGAAAGCCACGAGCAGTCAGCAGAGGGGTGTTTTCTGTCGATATCACATCTTCCTTAACAATGCGAGCTCTGCTGTCACGCCGAAGTCACACTAAAGGGATCGTGCTGGGAAGTACATGGGAATAATACTCCATGTGCATGTTCTCCTCATGAATAGTTGAGCCATCTCTCCATGACCTACACTGTCCGACTGCACAAGGCATGTGATGCTTGAACTGTTGTTTGGAGCGTGCCATGCGTGCAAGAGGATCAGGGGCATACATACGTGTGCGATCGTATGCATTTCCAGTCATATACAAGTACAGGTACGTAGTATGAATGCATGTAAGCTGGACATGTTATGATGCCATGCATTCATATCTCTGATTGCTTTGGTCTCACGCGCACGCGCTGGAAGCCGAGGAGCGGTCGGCCACGAAGTCTCGGAAGGTTGTCTGGAGATGAGGCGAATCTGAGGCAAAGTGTCAGCCGTCTTGAGTCATGAAGGGTGACTAGAGAGCCTGTGGAGCTGCCATGCAAGGAGTGGCTGTGACAGTGAAAATGTGCTGCCCTTTCTGGCCCCCAGGCGGCAGGCAATGAAAGCACAAGGCCGCAAGGCCCAAACTCCAGACGACACCAACAAAGCCAAGTAAGAACCGAGGAATTGGGGAGCTGAAGCCGATAGCCGCCCCCACCGAACCCACCGAACCCCCACCGAGGCTGAGAGCCGCGAGCCAAAACCCAGTTTGAGCGTTGCCTTGAGCCAAAGAAGCTCCGCTCTCCTCCCCCGGGGCTGGGCCATGGCCGTGGATGCTGGGACCCCCGTAGGGGCCCTCCTGGTGCTGGAGGGCTTGGAGGCCCAACGCTTTGCGAAGAAGGGGAAGGGGAGTCGCCTTCGTTTCTTAAGCCTGCGAGGAACCGCTTCGGCCCCTGGGCGAGGATGTGGAGCCGATGGACTTCAACGGTGCCCAGGCCAGGCCCAACGTCCCAACGTGGTGCTAAAGCCCTTTTTTTGGAAGTTTGCCCTTTTGATTGGTCAGAAGTTGAGCAGCATGTACTTCTGCAGCCATTGCCCAAGAAGCCAGCAATGCCATCCACCAAAGTCTCGGCGGAAGTGAGCACCATGGAGCAAGAAGAACCAGAGCAAGACAAAGGCCGCGAAGGCCAACAGCAGGTCCCAGTCGCTGAGGTCCCGGAAGTCCAATCGCTGGAGATGTGGCTAGAGAAGACGTTGCGCGCTTTTCCCGGTGGAAAGGAAGTGGTCATGGAGAAGCTCAAAGAGGACTGGTGCACCGATTATGGCTCCCTCGTCGATTGCTGGGAAGACCTCAAAGACAACATCCCCGGTGTGCTCCGAAATGAAATGTCCACACAGCTTGCAAGGGATCGGTTTGACAAGGTCGATGCCGTTCCGCAAATGCTTGCTGGGAATTGGATGGTTGCGTTTGGATTTGGATTGATGTCGATGTTAGTCCCTTCAATCCTGGCCGTGTTCAAGCATCGGGGTCGCCAGGCGGAGGAGGTGGTTGAGCAAAACGTGTATGAGGTATGGGTACCAGTGGGGTTGCTCTGCATTTTGCAGCAGCTGGGTTGTATGGCCCTGGCACCCCAAACTGGCTGGAGCATGATTGAACAGCGCTCCAATGGAATCAACATGAGAGAGGCTATGCGCAACAACCTGACGAACCTCGGGGTGATAGCTGTGCTTTTCCTCACGGTTGTGTGGACCATGGCGGTGGACCAAACGATGGCAGGTGACGATCGTTTTTCGCTGATCTGCCAATGGTACGAGGGATTTCTCGCTATAGCAGTCGGGCAGCTGATTGTTGCAGTCATGACCTGTGCTTTCATCACACTCTACTTGGAGCCCCTAGACGACATTGCTTCTTTGAAGTTTGTCAAAGACAACTTCGTCTTTTTTGGTGAGCCCATGGTGCTCATGCTTGCGGGAGTGTACAACTCACTTTGTGCCACGGTGCTTTGGGTTTATGCAGTTTATGGAGTTGGTTTGGGTGTGTGCTTCAGCATTGCAGCAGGTGGTGCTGTGCTTCGGCTGTCAGCCGTCTACGGATATCTTTGCAGATGGCAGAATCCCTATTTGACGGCTGAAGATCGGGATGCTCGAACCAGAGACGCGGCGAGTATGGCCCGTGCCGGGGATTTAAAGGCAGCCTGAAGCGCACGGCTCGGAGTGCTGCAGGATCTCAGAAAAGAATCCCAGGCTGTGCCTGGTGAAATTTGAGGCATGCAGATGAGTTTGAACATGGCGAAATGCTTTTGCTTGTGCAACGTGAATGGCATGTGAATGGCACCAAAAGCCCGCCCTCTAATTCGTCCGGCCTCTGCTTAAAGCAGGAGAGCCTCCATACAAACAGTGCTACGAAAGGCCTTTGTGCAAAAAACAAGTCGGCTGCGTGCTCATGGAGAAGACCGGAAGTGCATGAAGTTTCTGCTGCAATCCGGCCTCGGATGGGATGCCTGGGCGTCCAGGGAGGGCTGTTGGCATGCTCAGGCCCAGCTAGTGGAGAATGGTGGTGAGCTTGGTCTCTTAGTCCGACGCTCAGGCTAGTTACGAAACATCAGCGTTCGTGAGAACTGATCATCATGCAGTGTCGGTTCCAAGCCTCCAAGCTCCTCCTGGTTTGCGAGGTAGTGACCTTTACGGGCTACTTCCTGCAAGTGCCCGCCTCCGCTTGTAGGCCTTTTTGCTGTCTGCCTGTCTGCCCGGCTCCCTCTCCCTCTCTGGCTCACTTGCTCGCTCTCAAAGGCCTCTCGAAGGCGTTGGAAAAAGAAGCATTCCTGTGGAGCCTTGCCAGAGGTGGCTGCCTTCGGATGCACTGGAGGGCTACGACCTGGTCCTGGGTCCCAGCTCGGATCCCGAGGCGGATGTAACCAGAGGTGCACGTCGTGTCTCCTTCCTTCACAGCTTCTGCGCAGGGCCTGGCCGAGCAGATGCCTTCGCTGCTCCTCGAGCGCGGCTTCGTGGAGCTCTCAGTAGGGGAGCGGGCTAGGGGCGGCTAGGGGCTCCTTTGCAGGATTTGGCAGCGAAAGTGCTATCTTCGCAGATGCCTTGACAAGGTCACTACTCATGTGATCCTGCCGGCGAGGGGCCGTGCAGGCATCCTCTCAGCGGTGAAGCAGCTCGAGGAGTCTGGGGGGCTCCGTCATTCAACAGCAGCAATGACCGGAGATTTCCGAAGCCTCAGAGAGTTGCCTGCAAGTCCTTTCATACTTCTCAGAAGGGTTTCCTTGCTTGCCTCGTTCACCCTGTGCAAGAAGGACTGCTTCTACCGGCTTCCTATCGAGCTGCCCGGCTGACTTTCCTTGCGGCTTCGTGCAGGAGTCAGAGGGACACATGATCCCACAGAAAAGTTGGATCTGAAGGGCCCCTGCCTGGAATGGGATGGCACCCTCAGACAGTCTCAGTTCGGCTTCCAGGTTCGAGCTGGGCTACCTGGGCCGTGGACCCGCGAGGTCCGACAAGGTGGCCATGCTCGAGGCTCCGAGAGAGCTCTTCCGGCTGCGCTCGTTCCGTGAGTGGGTGATGTGCTGACCGCAGCGGTGCAGGGCTTGGAGGCCGGGTCGCTGGCAGAGTCCTCTGGGCTCCTGGCACAAGAGCGCAGCGTCCGAGGCTTGGAGGTTCTGTTCTGGGAGGACCCATCTCAGATCCAGATCAGTTCGGGAATGCTCTAAGGTCAGCGAGCACCTGCGGCTGCTGAAGCACCGACTGCAGGAGCCCTTGGGCATCCAGCTCTCGAGCCGACCCTTGGTCTCGGACAGTTTGAATTGCTTTGTGTGGACTGGAGGCGCGCTGTCGGGTTGTTGAGGACAGCAGATGCCGGCATCAGGCATCAACAAAGCCGAGGCACGAACCTCCTCCTGCGCCTGTCCGGCGCTGCGCCGGCCGCCGAGGCGCCGCGAGCGCCGGCGCCCCGCGAGGCGGTGCCCAGGCCGCACAAAGATAAGCAGGTGCCGTCGCTGCCGCGATGCAGAACGCGTGGCATGCACAGCCACAGCCTGCGTCGGCTTCCTATCTCGCTCTTCCCACCAAGGAGGCGTTCCTTGCACTGATGGGCCGGCGGCGGCTCTGTCTGCTTCGGCACCTCTGCTTGAGACGTGCCACCGAGGGTGGGGGTGCCGTGCTTTTGTGCTGTGTTTGCGAAGGTTCCTCGGGCCTAGCACCGGCAAGATCCGGCTGATCCCACGGGAGGCAGACTATCCCGAGGCCGGGCGTGGCCGACTTCGGGTTGCTGCTTTTCCGCAACGCACGGCTGCAGGTGAGTATGGTGGCCTGCCTGGACCTGCAAGTGCTCTTTCTCACCCAGCTGCGGCTCGACCTTGACCTCGCCGCACAGACCCTGCACGCTTGAGCACAGACATAAGGTACGACTTCCAGTTCGAGCCCGATGGCGAGTGCTTGGTCTTGCAGAGTTTCCTTCTGGAAGAGCTCCTTCCTCAGCATCCTTCAAATGAAGCCAGTGAGATGCGCTCGACGACTGGGAGGCCCCTCCAGATGGTCTTCCAGAAGGCGCCTGCCCACGGCTTCCTGGCGCGTCTCTAGACGACTCCCTGCATTCCAGGCTGAGATGCAGCCCGCCCGCCGCGCCGCGCGCCGCTCCCGGCGAGCTTCGCAGTCGCAGGTCCTCGTGAAGGGCAGCCCGGCCCGAGAGTCAAACTTGGAGTCTCTTTTGGAGTGCACCTTTGCCCTTCTTTGTCGCGCTCAGGTATGTCTTCCAGGGATCCCTGCGAGGCCGAGGGCCCTGCACAGCTGAAGCTCACGTTCATGCGAGTCGAAGCCCGGGCGCAGGCGGACTTGCATGAGAAGCTGTGGACAGCCTTGCGGCATGGTGGCTGTGACGGCTTCCTGGAAATCCCAAAGACAAGGCGAACGGGTTGGGGTCTTCAGATCTAGATGAAGCCTTTTTCCAGCTTGAGGCTGCTTGTTTGTCAGGTTTGACGTCGACCAGTACATTGACTACGAGGCAGCCTTTCACGCATTTCGCCCCTTTTTTGTGGCTGCTGTTGCCTGTTGCTGTTGCCAGGACCAGCAGAGAGCCATGGCCTCCTTCAAGAGCTACTGCCGCCATCAAGGCCACATCGAAGGCGCCCCGGAGCTGCCCATAGCACTTTTGGGCGGGGCTTCTTTGCATGGTCTTCCTGCAGAGGCATTGAGATTTTCGATGCCGCCTTCTTCAACATACCCGACCAGGACAGGGAGGGTTGGCTTCAGCAGCTCGTGTATAGCAGTCCTGTATTCTTGCAGACTTTGCACGGTGTCATCGTCGTTCAGCTCGCTGCGAGGAGGTGAGAGGGATGGACCCTGAGCAACGAATCTTCATGGAAACAGGCCCGACAGAAGCTGCTGTTTTTCGATATGACACGGGGCATGAAGAGGGTTGCTGCCAACAGCAACCAGCCCTACACGATGCTCCGCGTATTGGTTGGCCGGTTATTTTCAGGCTGGCTGGCTATGAGTGACGCTGGCTACGAGCGTGAGAAGGTTCGAATCGAGTCTGCTCATATCGGGGTCTTCGTTGGCATCAGTGGCTCCGAAACCTGGCAAAGCAAAAGAGAGAATGGGGAGTCGAGTGGACGACCCGATGTTTCCTGCGGTGTGTGCCGCCGAGAGACTCAGGACTGGCGGGATGTCTGCAAAGCACCTTCGGCCAACGGAGTTCCGGAAACTTTCATTGCGAGACTTGGCTTTGGTCAGGCGGAGCAGAGCCGCCCCACTTGGTTTATTAGAGAGAGAGAGAGAGAGAGAGAGAGAGAGAGAGAGAGAGAGAGCTTCGCATTTTTGTACTGCAGTTGACACTGTGTTGCGTTGGGGGAACTGAGCCGCTCACTCCAGGGACGGACTGCCGCCTCAAACCCCGAGCAAAGCAAAGCAAAGAGAGAGAGAGAGAGAGAGAGAGTGCGCGCACTCCTTTGTCCGATTGCAAGCAAGAGAGAGTGAGAGAGGGAGCGCGAGAGCGACAGGGGAGAACCCCGTCGTCCTAGCCCTGGCGAGCGAAAGCGCGAGAGCGAGAGCGAGAGAGTGGGGAGGCAACTCCCCACCACAGCTCTGGCGAAAGAAAGCAACGGAGAGAGAGGGATAGAGAGAGAGCGAGAGAGAGAGAGATGCGGCTCCTTGTCCGAGTGCAAGCAAGAGAGAGATGCGTGCTGGGGGGAGGGCCCTAACCCTCTTCCCTAAATGCCGGGCAAGCAAAAAGAGAGAGTGAGTGAGAGTGAGAGTCACATGGTTAATTAGGTACCGATTTGGGATAATTTTTGTTGCTGAATATGGAGCCCTAATCATAAACAAGTTTGGGAACTGTTGAGATCGACACCTAGTTCAGCCTTTTGTAGTAAACAAACGGGGCGGCGTGCCCGGGCGGGCGCAGTGCGCGCTTCGACGAACAAGGGCGCTGCACCTGTCGCAGGTTTGGCTAACTCGTCGTTAGCTAGGAAATCGTTTCAACATTCAAGGTTTGATCTGTTTCAACCTTCAGATGAGTTGTTGCATTGTTCCCTTTTGTGTCAACCACGCTTGTATCTAAGCTACAGTCCTCGGGAGTTTCCCTTACTTGATCGAGAAATCACTTCTTCACCCTTTTGACCTTGTCTGCAACTCAGTATTTCGGGGAGACACTCCGTCAAACTCCTTATTCGGAATGATTTGGCTGCTTGTGAGGGGTGGCATACTGCAGTCGTTCCAGTAACGATAATTGTCTCGGCAGTGTGGAGGGCGAGCACACCCCCTGTAACATGTAGGGGGCGCCTGGAGCGCAGGGGTCGCACCTTTTGCGAAAGAAAGAAAGCGGACACGTCTGTATGGGGCTGTGTGGCTGGTTGTTTGTGCTGCCTCAGCTACACTCTCTGACTGGGCGAATTTGCATCGCCAGAGGAACCGCTTCTCGTACGCCATCAATCTGAAGGGCCCCAGCTTCATTGTGAATACGGCTTGCCTCTCGGCGGCATGCCACTTCCCTTCCACTGGCACACTCCTTCGGTGCTTTGTGGGCGCCGCTGTTGCGTTTTGCGCGGGCAGGTTCAGCCTCCCTGGTTGCCCTGCACTCGGCCAAGACGCACCTCCTGATGCCCCAGGAGCGAGACAAACGTCACTGTATAGCTGGCCTCGCCTAGCACTCACCACCCCTGCGTTGCCTGACTCAGGACCCGTTGGATGCTTGCCTCATCGCTGGCATAAGCTCCCCGGCAGAATGCAGCCCCAAGTTGCTAGCAAGATCCTGGGACCTCCTCAGGTCTCAACGTCTCTCCAGGGACTTGGGCTGGGAACTGCGCAGGCAGGTTTACCCACGATCCATATGTGTGAAACAAATGAGTCTCGTCTCAACAAGCAAAGAGTCTTGATGTCGAGCGCTGCCAGGTGCCATGCTTTCCTTCCGTGGTCGGTGCTTCTCCTTCAACAACACAGCGGACTGGGGTCAATGCGCCCGAAGGCTCGTGTGCCTGGTGCGTGAGCCTGTGAGACAGGACGGCTATGGGCGTGGCGAAGGCTGTGCCGCTGCAGTGCTGGGCCGTGGCGAGTCCCGCAACAGCACATCCGAAAACGGGTATGAGAGAGCGGTTGGCCAGCGCTGATAGGGGAACTGATTCACTCCCACCCACAGCGACTCACGGCTAAGGTACGACCAAGATGACGACACAACTTGTGGAACGTTGGCCGCCAGAATCTTGACTGGCATATTCAGTTCTTATTGAATACAACAGCGGTGGCAAACCAAGGACAGCAGTAAGCTGATGTAGAGCTTAGACGAGAAACAGACGTTTCGATTCGTTGCAAGGGCGTTAGTTCTAAGTTCTAAGCTTCTAAGCCCGGAGTTCGATTTCAGAGCCCTCGACCTCAGCGTTTGGTTTGAGTTCCTTAGGCCACAGCAACTCGGATGGTCGCTCCGCCAGCCTCACGGCTCCGAACGGCCCAGCGCAGCAGTGCCCGAGCAGAATGGGAGACGGGATGAGGGTCGCACCGGGGGTCCTTCTGAAGTATTCCATGGCTTGGATCTCCACCTCGTCAGGCGCTTGCTTCGAGCAGCTCTTAGTGAGGCCGCTGCCAAGCATAAGTCACACGATGTTGTTTCATCAGTTCACGCTAGCTTCCATCCTTTCAAAGGTAATCAGAAACAAGGCCGTAGCAGGTGAGCAGTGTTTCTCCGGCCAGGCGCGTCTTCAACCCACAGATCTGGACATCTACGAAGCTCATGGTACAGGGACTTCTCTCGGAGACCCTATCGAGGTGGGGACTTTGCAATAACCAGCTGTGTGAGCAGACCATCGCCCCTGCTCATACTGCACAGGTGAGCGCTGTCCGCAAGGCGGGGGTACCTTAGCAAAAGATTCTCGAGTCCAGGCAGCCTAGCATAATGTGAGCTTAGATGAGAGGATTGACCGGGTCAAGATGGGGTCAGGTCTGCAGTTGCTCTGTCAAGCCTTGGATGTTGTGATCAGTCTTGCCTGTTCCGAAGCCTGGCAGGTTCTGACGCAGAGGGAGACTCCGGTCCTCACCTCAGGCGGAGGTGGAGGGCAGACTTCGCAGAGCTGCGCAGAACGGACTCAGGTGATGATCTCCTGCTCGAAGACCAACCTGGGACACTTGGAGGGCGGTGCAGGGATGTCTGCCTTCTGCAAGCTGCTGGGCTTCACAAGAGCGGTGTAGGATCCTCATGAGCCACGCAGGGAGATTGAAGAGTAGGAGTTGTTCAATTCAGACGTCGTTCGGGGTTTTGAGTCGTGCGTGTGAAAGGAGCAAAGCAGCAAGGCTACGGCTGGGACAATGCAGGTTGCCCTTCAGGGTACTGTATCAGGGTATCACATGGGCCAGCCGCCAGAGCACTTTAATGGCCCTGCAAACCGAGCCTCTTTGCATCTGGCTGCGCTTGTCTCGCTGATGACCTCGGCCGAGGTGTGTTCTTGCCTGCATGCACGCGGAAGTCGCGCCCAACCAACACCTCCGCGTGCAGAATCCCAACATGGACACCGAAGGCAAAGGAAACGGAGCCGTCCTCGCCCGGCCGGTGCAAAGCGAAATCGCTGCAAGGATGGCCGGCGCTTCTTCTGCAAGAGGGCCAAGCCCTCAAAGGCGAGGCCTCCTACGTCCGGGCCCAAGGGGTGAACCCAAGAATTCTTCTTTGCGAGTCCTTGCCGTCCTCGTCCCTTGCCTGCTGGTTTCAGGTGGGCGTCAGCGGCTTCGGGTACGGTCCCGCCTGCGTGTCTTTGTGTTTGCAGAGATGGCAGCATGATGAGCGAATAGGTGAAGGCAAACCATTAGATCATGATGCATGTTGGGAAGCGCTGGCCAGGTGGCACCAACAGCCATGCGATGGCTTTCGGAAAGAATGCCGCAAGAACGCAATCAAGTTGGTGGCGCTTGCTTGGGTGCTTCTTCCTTCAGCAAGCAGGCTTCGACACACAACCAGAAACCCCAGTTGAGCTAATGAGGTAGTCACTTCGCGCGGTGGCAGGGCAAAGAACTCGGCTGGGCACCCGGACTGTTTTCCACCGGCATCTGCTGGTTTTCAATACAACGACTCTTGCACATCAGCTGTAGCCTATAAGGATATCCCAGAGTGCTACATGAGCTGTCGAGTCCATGGGATAGATGATATCAAATTTTTCAATCAGCACGGGCAGTTTTCCAGGGCCTGTTCAGAAGGGGATTTGCAGAGGCTGTTGTTCTTGGCCTCCACGGTCGAAACAGGGAAGGTGCAGGGCTTCGATGACACGAAGACACCCTCTCATCCACAGGCCGTCTGATGCATCGAGAGTCTCTAGCCTCCACCCCTCCACAAAGTCTCGAAGAAATCGAAGCAGCTGTTGGCCTAGCTATGCGTCAACTTGAAAGACTTAAAAGAGGTTCGCGTGAGATGAGGTCAACTCCTGGCTGGTAGTACATACAAGCCTGCTGCCCGCCCAGGCCGACGCCCTCATCCGCCAGGTGCGCAGTGCCCCCCCGGAGATCGCCATGGCGCTTCGGCAGAGATGCGGGGAGATGCGCCGGGTATTTGGGGCTGAAACGGCTGGGGCAGATGCCATGGGCCGCCAGACGTCTGAAGTCGTGGATTGTCGCACTCGCCGAGCCAAACACACCCTGCCGACAGACATGTTTGCACATCTGGCATGATGGAGAGTCGGAGTTCGCCGAGGTGGGAGACAATTTCGAAGACTGGCAGAGCAACGGGGTGCCGCATCTCTCGATGAAGCCAGGGCAGTCCTTCCAGGACCGTGGGGATTTCATATGCCAAAAAACCGAAGGTTTTTAAGGCCTTCTGAACAGCTGGCTGGACCCTGCCGTACTGCATGAGGTTCCAGACTGGACACCAATCCCAAGCAGTTTATGCCTGTAATGTTTGGATGCAGGGCAGCTAAGACACTGCATTAATGCGTCCACTTTCCACCGCCCGACCCTCTACTGATGCAGGTCGATGTCATGGAGGGTGGCCGAAGCTTGGAGCCAGAAGTGAGTGTCTCGCTCGAGGCTTTCAGGGTATGCACCAGTATCCGATCCGAGGAACCTTCTGGTCTGCAGTGCCCTCATCGAAGCCCAGATCTGTGAAGGGCTTGTCCATCCAAGGGTCCTTCAACGGCTGCTTGACTGCAAGTTGTAGTCGCGAGATGTCGTGGGCACATGACACGAGCCCCAGCCGCGGAGGTTGGACGGCAGAGAGCTTGGTGGCCAGGCTCGGCGGTCGGGCCTGACATGCGGTCTGTGCCAAGGGCTCTGTCGAAAGTCTTTTTGTGAGGGAGACGCGTGTGGGCTTGTACGAGTTCGAGCTCAGCCTGGGAGCTTCTGGCAGCGAGAGCTTCCAGGCCTGCGTCTTCTTGGTCCTTGGCAAACCAAACCGGCCGAACAACAACTACTCGTAGCAGCAAGGAGCCGAAGTCAAAGGGCCGTGTTCTGCAAACACTGGCCCGGCAATCCGCCAGTGCAGCAATCAATAAACATCGAGCAATTCAAGCAAGAAGAGAACTTCTGTTTCGTGTTGTCGTGCTTGATTCGTAGCATGTTGTTCTCCGATGCACCCTCTGGTTTGTCGGTTCTTTGTCCAACAGTTGTTCCGGCACGCGAGTGATATGCCCGCTGCTCCCACGCTCCGCTCGCTCCGCCCAGGTCTTGGTGGATGGGCTCACGTCGCAGGCGTGCCAAGAGCGCGCGCAATGGGGTTGGGTTGGACCACAGATAGCCCTGAAGAATCTCCGACATCTCCAAGCTCATCCTTTTCGTGCTCGACTGTGGCTCCTGCATGTGGCGAATGCAGGTGTTGCATCCCGCGGAGCCTCACTGCACCTCGCGTGTGGCGCCCGTACGCGGCCCCCGTCACGACGCTGGCCGAGAGCTGGCGTGGGTGATCCAGGTTGGGAGTCGGATTCTAGAGTGTGGATTGTCGAAGGAGGTACCTAGGCAGCATAGAATCGCCTTCTTCCCATCTGCAGCCCGTACTTGGGCAGGGCGCGCAGAGGCAGGCCCCTCAGTTCAGATGCTGGCGGGTGATGTCGAGACTGTTCTATTCCATGATTTCATAAAGCCTAATCGCAGCGTGGTCGGAGTCCGAGGGATCGCTTCTTGATCGAAGTCTTTCTACCTCCCGGAGAAGTACAGTCCATGTCTGCCTCGCGACAGCAAGGATTCTTCAGAGTCCTCCAGACATGCTCGTTCGGAGCTGCGTGCCGAGGTGACTTGGTTTAAGCTGCGCGACATTGCACCTCTTCCATCGCTGCAGACGCCGCCGGCAACTGTGTCTAATATAATATAAGGTTTGAGTTCCCGGAGATGTAGACTTCCTACAACAGTGCCGGCAGTTTTCGCCGATGCCATGTCAGACACCAATGGGCACCAACAAGAGCGTGAAGTCCACCCCAAGGCTCCAGCCCCTCAGCCGATGGTGCTGGACGAGCTGGGCATCGAAGAATGAGACAAAACATGCCATGCACGAGAGCAGTCAGTCGGTCTTGTGCAATCTTGTCGGCCGAGCACTCGTCAGATGGTTCGCAGTAGTCAGCGCGAGTTTCCGACACTGTAAACTGCTTTTGTTGCCTTTGGGTCAGGGTGCTGCGCAAGTGAGCCGGGAGTCCAAGAGGAAACATTGCCCTGCCGAGCCTGGGCAGGCTGCCTCCTGTACACTACGCTTCAAAGTGCTGCTTGAGCTACTCCAGTGATCGAAGGAGGACGGGTTCTGAATGGAATGCGCAGACTGTGTAATGAAGAAATGTCCAGCAGAGTCATCGGCAGATGTTAGGGGCAGTCTGTAGCAGCTGTACTCACACATGTTAAGCCACAGGTACACCCGAAATTCATCGATGCTGATGGCTGAGCAGTGCGTTTCACTTGCGCCCCTGGAGCCCCGCAGGCTGTCACAGGACACGTCTGACCCACACATCCTTTCCATACACACTTGTATTTGGTATTGTATTACCATCTCGTAATACCGTTAGAGCCTTTGCTGCTGCAGATCCGGTTTGCGCAGTTACAGAGAGGGCCTTCTTGGTGTCAGCTGCCTTGTCAAAGACAATGCAGATGCGACCGACAGACAGCCTCAAATGATGGTGTCATCTCAACCTAGAGCAATCAGAGGTTGTCCTGTCCAGGGGCAAGTGTTAATCTAATTAATGCTTACCAGCAGCGCATGTCTGCGGGAGCAGTCGTGCCTCCGGTGGCAAATCTGGTGGGACTCGAGCTCAACAGTCGAGCGAAACAAGAGTGCAGGGACAGCTGGAGCGAGTATGCCGAGAAGAAGGGGTTCACAGGGACACATCAACTGAAGCGGGTTGCCTGAGCCAGCGCAGGAGAAGCTGAAGAAGCTCTGCTCCGGCTTTGAGCTTCAGATCGTCAAGTGCAAGGTTGGCAGTAGTTAGTAGTTACTGCACCAGAAGCTTCACCTTGCACAGTTGCTCGGAGATGCCCATACTGCTGAATTCCAGCTTCTTTGGCCCACAGGCCGACACGGATCCTGTTCGCAACCTATGCAAAGGCACGGAAGCGTGCGTGGGACCTTTGCTCGCTTCCCAGGCTCAGCCTTGCCTGGTGCTAGACACAGGCCGTGCGAAGGTCATGGTGCGCTACAACCCCGGTCGAGACGGTGCTGCAGCTGGGCTGCCTCGTTTCCTCCGTGCACTGTTGCTGGCTGTTCTGTAGGAGGGTAGCCAGAGCTCTGTGAAGGAATGCCGTGACTTTCCACTGTCACTTAGTCCGCAATCCCAGATAAAGGTTGCGTTGGGATGCTGAGGAACTGGAAGCCCTTGTTCAACATCTGGAGGCATCGCGCCCCTCCGGAGGATGCATTGAGGCTTGCAAATTGCGATCAGACCAGACTGGACAGGCTGCATCGCTGACGGTCGAGACCTGATTCTGACGGCTTTTCGGGAGCTCTGCCTTGACCATGGCCATGGCAGCTCTTGGAGACTCCCCACGCCCTCTCCTCTTCGGCGTGGTCGGATAGTGCTAATGACTGCATCTCACTGCTTGAGATGGCACTCAAGAAAGTTGAAACCGCAGATGTGCAGCGACGGACTACTCTTTGCATCTCCCGGATGCCGTGCAGAAGAAGTGCCCGGCTCAAGTGCCTGTCGGATAGTTGTCGCTGATGTTTCCGAATCTTCCGCAATGGATGCGTGGGAGATGGGGCCCAAAGAGAATAGTAGGTTGCAGCAACTTTCGCGGAATATCGTCTATAAGGAGCATCGGCTCTGTCGTCGTGGGTGCCCTTATTCGGTTTCAATTCTTACTCGCCAAACTCCTGGCGTTCCATGCAGCTTTCGGGGTGAGAGCTCTGCACGGTGCCAGGTGTCTAAAATGCGCGCCAGAGTATTCCGGTCCGATATGTGAACTCAGGATGACAGGGCTAAATCGTAGCAGCCTTGCCCATGCTAGCCGAAGCCTTGAAGCGGATAGCTGCTTTAGTAGACTTCCTGCGTCGCCCGAGATCCTCGGCCCAAAAAGATGTGCAAGAGCCAATCGTTGTGCGCAGCTCTGTTCTCACGTTGAAGTTCTAAAGCTTTGCGTCACAATCGTGCTGCACAAGCCTTGAAGCACAAAGCAACCGGTGCTGTCGCGATGGCCGTGGTCGCCGTGGCCAAAACAGCTACCCCACAGTACTTTCGCGAGGGTGAGCACGCGGCTTGGCAAAGCATACGATATTAGACTATATCATAGAATTCTAGATTATGTTATACCATGCTATGTTATACTATACTTTACTATCAACATACTGGATCATACTATACTAAATTTTGTTATTCTATACAAAAAAAGAGAGCTTTGACCTGGCAAAAGCAATCCCAGGAGCATTTCGCATGGGACTGCAGCTCCGTTCCCAGAAGAATTGCTGATCTGGGACACTTCTTCCATCGTCACCTGAAAGATCAGGACCGTTGAAGAGCAGTCTTATTAGATCTGCGTATCTCATCATATCTCCTACCAATACTTTTCACTCGACCGATCGAGCCTTCTTTTGTTTTCGCATTCTGCTCGAGGATGTACACGAAGACTGCATCCGCGCCATGCAAACATTGGTCAAAGTGCCTGCGGTCGCTGTGATGCTACCCATGCCCCTCAACGATGATGCGCAAGAAGCATTACGCGACATCAAGCAAGCAGGCGAGCGAATGTGCGGTGCAAGAGCACAGCTGCAAAAGCAAGAGAGGAAGCTACACGCTGATTCGTTGCTCCAGGCATTGAGATCGTAATCTCGGCCGAGACGAGCTTTTGGGAGAGCCCCAGAATGCTGTACATCCTCAAAATAGAGCCGGTGCCGCATCCCATGTTTGCCAGTGAGTGTGGATGATGAAATGATGGTAAAGCAGCGTGATGTCGTGGCAGGTCGAGACCAAAAGTCCAGTCGGACAACTACAGAAGTTTCTGGAGGCAATGCTCTGTCTTGGATTGAACGACAGCCTTTAGACCCCTCAGACCCAGCGGACAGGTAGTGGCTGAAGCCACACTGCCTGTGAAACCTCCTGATGGACCATGGCTTTGGTCCCTGCATGAGCCTGCCGCTTTGCTGAGCAATATGCTGCTTTCGGAGCTTCTATACTCCGTGCACGCACAAAAACAAACACAACATGTTATAACACAACATAATAGAATAGAATAAGTATGCGATACTTGTTTACATCTACATATGTAATGCTGCAATAGAAGATAAGATAATAGAACATAGAAGTGCAAAAACAAATCCAATGCGAAATACAACATGACTGAAGCTGCCAGTGGGCGGAGAGTCCCATCTCCGCTGCACTCGGTCCCGATCACCCGGTGTCCAGGATGTCGCTGCGGCCCTTCTGGTTTGCGAGGCCGTTGTGGCTGTGCGCTTTTTCGAGTTCTGCCAGTTTGCAGCCGCGTGCAGTCTTCTAGCTGTTTTTGCGAGCGGTTTGCAGGTAATGGGCGATTCGGAGAAGCGCCTTCGTGGCAGTAGCTTTCGGAACATGATGCAGAACTCACCGATGTCTGAAGCTTGCAATTGCTCCTGCTATGTTGAATGCCCCAGGCCAATCCGAAACTGCTGAGTAAGTAAGTCGAGTATTGCGACAGGTCGCCTAACATGTCATGTTCTCGGCCACTCAGTTGCTTCTGGCATCTACTTCGCAATTTGCGCATCCTCACGCCCGTCTGTGCGCTGGAGCAGCAGCGGCATGTCAAGGAGCAGTATGCTCCATCGACTACCTATGTTCTGGCATGGATGAATCAGTACACGCAAGGCATTTGGCCACTGCTTGTTTTGACCGTACCTTTCGCTATTTTCGTCGAAGAAGATCGACTAAACGAAGCCAGCTGGGAGTTCTACGCGCTCCAGGCAGGGCCAACAGACTTCCTGCCACGGGGATCGTTCTCAAGTAAGGGCCAATCACAGCATCAACCAAGTGTGATCAAACTTTAAATATGACAATTTTGAGAGTGTGCCACCCCCTGACATGAGGCAGTGGTCATCCTCTGGGCGATTTTCATGATTGGCCGATCCCGACATCGTTCCTCCTTCGTTCAGTCCTACGAGGCCGGAGAAAGCAAAACCTGGGCCGCAGATTTCAACAAGGTGAAAATCACGCAGCTCGGCTGTAAGCGCAGAAAAGTCTTGGTGGGCTTCGATTGAGTCGAAGGCGAGGGGGTGACAACGTGATAGTCCACGCCGTGATTCTGTGGGTCAAACCTTCCCTGGGTGTTCAGAGGAAAGAGACTGGGTCTTCAGAGGCAAGAGACATTCAGGTTGGAAGCAGGCTACTCGTAATCAATGATTGTCAAACGGCTGGCACGATGAACGGCCTGAAGTCTCAGAGTGTGTGCATGTGTGCTCATCTGCCACAGATCGCCCCAGACTCTAGACTTCAAAATGTTCTGAGGAAGCGGCAGATCCTGCGGAGAATTATGTCTCAGACCGGTGCCGGCAGTGAATTCGCTGCCATGGTAAATCTGAGCCTCGGCAGGGTTCAACGTCACCCGGTGTGCTCTTCAGACACGCTCGAGACCCGGCAAGGACCCAAAACCCGGACCACAAGAAGATGGTTCACCACAGGCTGTGGGTGGCATGGTGCTTGCTCCTTTCAGGCCTGGCCCAAGACATACCCAAAGCTTTCAGAAACACAGAGAGTTGCCAACACATCTGAGTCCTGGGATGCGGCATCTGCCTTGTGCTCGCCGGGCTCTTCCTTCTGTTTACCATGGAATTGAAATTCATATTGCCTCATGGCAGCAAGATGGGCTCTTCTCAGAATACCACACCTTCCGCTTTGTGTCTTCGGTGGGGGATTTCGATTGTTTGAGCTTTCGATCAAGGATCTATGAGTGGGGCGACTGCTACCACCTGGAATGCCACGATCCGGCAATAAAGCATGGATTTTCCGGCGTACTGTCCATGATCGGGTGTGACATATTGCTGGCATTGACTCTCAACGTGGCTACCGGCGAGCTTTGCAAAGCATTTGCATACCGCATTGCCAAGTGCCTCGACTGTAAATTGATGTTTCCATCGCCTGCAAGACACTTCCTCGCCTGCAACAGCAGCTTGGCAGGACGTGGAACTTTCGCAGCATGATCTTGCGACAGTTTGTGGAGCACTTCACCGCCATCACCATCGACATTGTGGCCACGATTGGAATGTTTTCTTATCTTGCCTTCGCCTTCCTACCCGAGTGGGAGACGACAACGCCAACGGACTGGTGGGATTCCTCCGGTTGCGACCTCTTTTGGGACTTCCAGGCCGCTTAGCTGCCATTCACAGCTAGAAGCACCCGGATGTGCACGCGGATAGGCAGGCATGTAGACAGGTAGACACGAGATAGGTAGATAGACACTTAGATACTGGGGGAGGGTTCGGGCGTAAGTGTATGTATACATGATTAGACATCTACATGCGCAAGCGCACACGCTTGCAGACTAGTTGCACCTTGTCCGACTGTGGCACTCATGTTGCCGACATTGATGCCATGGCCTGACCTTCGTCTTGGTCTGGCAGTGTTCCCACAAACTCTGCTGCCCTACACTGGAAACTAAACATCACACCGCTGGGACAAGCCCTGCCACTGTGTTGCTGATGTTTCTGCTGCGCTTCGATCACTTTTGAAGGGGCCCAGCCTAGACTCGCAGGGGTCCCACAAGCACATGCACACAGCCAGGCACTCACGCAAGCACGCAAAAGCACGGATACGTTCGACAAACCATGCACGCATGTGCGTATGTACGTACGTACATATGTATGTAAGTATGTATGCATGCGTGTCTTGTGTGTATAGGTGTGATTATATACGTTACATACATCTTGTATTCGCATGATATTACTTTGCATTCAATTTCATCGCCTTTGTGTGTTATTTCACTATGTTGTATTATGTGATGGAATGTCTTCGTCTGTTAGATGGTTGTATATTGCTTTACATAACCTTCTTATTACATCATATCACATGGTATTCAACAACATTCTGCTATGTTGCCACGCTGTATATTGTCATATTATTCCGTGCTATGTTTGCAAAGAAAAATACAACATGCATGCTGTATTATGTTGCATTATGTTACACTTTATCGCATTATATGGAATGCTGTTACGTTGCATGTAGCTACATACGTGTGTTTATTGGCTTTTCTCGTTGCTTGCGACTGCGGAGGCCTGCCGAGCCTTGCGCGGCTGCGATGCGGACGACCAATCTTGTTGCTCAGGAACGCTTTTCTGTGCAAGGTCTAAGCTCGGCTTCAAACAGAGCCTTGGACGGATGGTATGCTGTACCAGGCGCACAAGTACTCGATATAGTCATTACAAGAATCACTCATGTTCACAGACGGTTTAGTGACGACAGTGGACAGCCGTGTCGGTGCTTCTTGTTATTATTGTTGCTGCTGCTGCTGATGCCGTCGACGTTTCCTTTGTCGTCACATCCATACATCCGCTATCTTCCATCATTCATCATGCACAGCGTGCACCATCCATGAGTCATTCTGTACTTTTCATCCTCCATCTTCTATCCGCCATCTAACATAACCCCTTTTCCACGATGTGTCCACCCATCATCCATCATCGTCACCGTTGTCGTCGTCGCTGTTCTCGTCATCGTTCCATTCTCATTGCTATCCTCGTCCGCGCGACCGTCAGAATCAGCGGCACCCTCTTGCCGTCGACGTCATCACTTGCAGCAGCGCATCATCCTTATCCTCGTCATCGCCATCACCATCATCACCATCGTCATCATAACCTTCATCATCCTCCTCCATCAACGTAGCCACCAGCATCAGTGTCGTTGTCGTCGTCATGCAGAGCCGGCTAAGGAGACGCGAGGTATTTGAGGCGTGGCTTGGTGGTCTCTTCGTGGTCGCCCCTTTCGTGGAGATTCTCATGTTGTTCATAGTTCCGCTGTTGGTCTGGGCCTGAGAAGCTTCAACGTAGGTCGCATTGCTTGTGTCTTCCGCTTTCTCGCTCTTAGCGCGGATGAGGCCTACTTGATTCATGTGCACTGCGAGCTGGATCGTGATTTGGACGATGATGCCGACAAAGATAAAGATCAACCCCGGCGGGTATGTTGCATCTGTGCATGCTGCTGTGGATTCCTGCGAGGACCTGCGCTCTCATGAGCTGCGTGCAGCTTTCGGTGTTAGCTCTTAGCGACTCGAAAGTCCAAGTGTTCAAGGTTTGTGATCATGACAAGGACTGGGGAGGCTCGTCGCCTTCATTTTCTTATTGGATGGAGCAGTGCTTGGCCTCCCGTATATCTGGAGGGGATTCCCTTTCAAAGCTCCGAAAATCATCCAGGAAAACGTGGAGGCCGATGTCGAAAGAGGTTCCCGACAACCCAACAGGCGTCTCGGGTTTTTGTTGTCCGCCTCAGGAACTGGAAGTGGGCGAGGATGGCGGCGATGCGAAAGAGGCAAAAGAGATGCTCTACTTGACGGATAAGGACCATCCCCAGGGTGCCACGACGATTGGTGGACTCTTTGGCCCCTTGGACCAGCGGCTTCTGCGCCCTATGGATCCTCTGGACGAGCTGAAACTTTTGAAGCTCAATTTCTTGGTTATGGTCTTGTGCCAGGCTTGCATCAGAACAGAGGTTTCTCCTTCCTTGTTGCGAGTGTGAGGGAGAAGGAGAGGGAGACAGAAAGCCAACATGGATGCAATCTGCAGCGGCTCTTCCAAGCAGAAGAAAATAGAGGTGCACGTCAGTGCGCCGGACTTATGGTGAGAAAGTCTTCTGCTGTGAGCCTAGAGACTCCTCGAAACAGGATCAGGAACAGCGGCTTTAAGTGGGGTCGAGCCGGAAGATAGCAAAGTAGCGACAGAACTGCTGAAAGTTAAGATTGGCTTTCAAGGTTTGCTCCCATCAATCCCATTGGAGTGATCTTCCAGATGCTGGCTCGCCAGCTGGACCTGCATAGTCGGCTGCCAAAGCTGCTGATGGTAAGACGTCGCGGCTTTCCCACCGACAACCGGCTGGCCCATGCCAGCCAGAATTTGTTTGGCCTCATGATCCTACCCGTTGCAGCACTGTGGCATACAGGCTCGGCCTTTCACATTGGTTGTCTGTTATAAGTCGCATAAGGCATATGGGCCTTGTCCGGATTGTGAGCTTACATTGTCGCGCTGGCCTTTAGCATGGTGAGTGATTTGGTTCTAGAAGCGGAAGTGACCGGCACCTGCCAGGACTGAGCTTGGTTTCTGCAAACCCCGACCTACACACACAACCGCATGGCATTGTTGTCATTGTTTGGTTTGCAATTGGCTTGGGAATCTCAGCCGCGGCGCTGCTTGGCCAGTGGCTGGTCACACGGCTCTTTTCCTGGCTCCGCTGGGGCAAGGTGATGCTGTCGCGCGAATCCTCCGCAATCGTTGGCTTGGAGAAGGAGGAGCGCCTGCTTCCGTGGGGTGCGGCGAAAGGTAGCATGGAAAGATCTGCTCTAGGTCAAAAAAGAAGGAGTGTTTTTTCTTCGATTCCTTCGTTCTCAGCAGATTCCTTCCCCTTTTTTAGAGGAGCTGGAGATCGAAGCGGGCGACGACGAGGCGGAGCGGGAGGAGGCCGAGGAGGCCAAGGCTGCCGACGCCGCCAGAGCTGCCGCCGCCTCGGCGGAGTCGGAAGCCGCGGCCCCGTCCTTGACCCTCTGAGCTTCAAAAACGGCTTCGGAACGACTTAAGAGGAAGAGTGCGTGCGAACGCTTCGAAGGGTCGCAAAATCAGGATTTCAAGTCTCTGTGCGGCCCTTCTCCGGAACCATCATTGGAGATCATGCAAAACTTGTCTCTCCCATGATGGTGCTTTTAAGTCGCCCAGCCAGCAACGGTTGCAGACGACGGTTCCCCATGAAAGACAAAGCGAGATGTATTTCTATATCGAATTGCAAAACAGGTCGCTAGTGATCTGTGCGATGCAAGATGCGCTGCTACTCCAAGAGTCGCTGCCACTCCTCTGTGCCTTCTTTTTCGGAGCATGCACCGGTCATGCCCCGGTATCACTGTACAGAGCTTCCGTTCTCTTCCTCTGTCTGTTCGTCGTCCCTGTCTCTCTCTTGCGCTGCTCTGCTCCACATGTTTGAGTCCCGTCTCTTTCTGTTTGTCTCTTGACCTTCCCTCGCAGCAACTTACAGGTCGATGCAAGGCCCCTAAGCAAGCGGCCCTCTGCTTTCTGGCATCTCGTGCTCGCGCCTCCAAGAGGCAAGTGGGCACCACCGTCATGGCTTTGCGGCTTTTGCCGCTTTACATGTACGTTGCATGTCCCAGCATCATCTCAAGAGAAAGCCATTGCGGAGAGCAGGTCTCATGTAGACACACCTCGCTCAGCCTGGAGATGATCTCCCAATGTGAGCTTTGACGTGGTTCCGTACTCTCAAAGCTTTTCCAGGAGAAACTTGAATGCCTTTACACACGCAGCTCAGATCGTAGCCCGTGGTCGTTTTGCCACAGTTCCTGCATCTGTTGTCACAGTCGTCTCAAGATACTGGTAGCATCTGCGGGAATCCTGTCAGCCTGTCAGCAGTTCATGTACATTGTTGACTCACTTTGTGTTTCCAAACACCGACTATGGGTATTCTTGGTCCCTCCTCACACGGCAGACGATAGCATCCAGCCCTTTCCGTCATAAGAAAGTTCTCAATATCAACATGGCATTATTGTGCAAGCGCATGGTCGCTGCGGCGGAATGGTGAACCGGGTTGATCTTTCCGATGGGCGTTCTGGGGTGGAGGTGCCCAGTGAGCTGTGTCCTATGGGTAGGAAAGGCAGACTACTACCACAGTGGCCATGAGATTTGCGGATGGTCTCGCGCTGATCTGAAGTTTGTTATGCTGCACAAGTAGCGTGCTTGATCTTCATCGTGACCTTGAGCAGGATCTTCGTCGCCACGCGTCTTGTCGCTGCCGATAGCATCCAGCCCGTGCCTTGCTGGGCGGACAGGGCAGTCTCGACCCTTTGAATCTGCGAGGCTTTTCGGCCCAGAGAATGCCAGCCTTCCCTTCCCCACGTGGCCGGGTTTCCAAAGCTTCGTGAAAAGAGAGTCCAGTAGGTCAAGAGCATCGTGCCTCGTCGCGGGTGCAAGGTCCGGGGGACTGGATCTTCTCTCCACTGATCCGCCGATCTTTCTCCTGTGCAGCCGGCATGTTGGGGCTGATGCGTTCAAGCCGGTACCCATCTGCTGTGGGAGGCGCGGTTTCGTCTCCACTGGAGAGGCGGAGAGGCTTCTGCGAGATTATGTGCTTGCCCTCAGCCGACGCCAGTACCGTAGATTACCGTACCTGCTGAAAGCATCTGCAAGCTGCCCCAGCAGCTCCAGCTGCTCCAGCTTCAGGAAGTGGAATTGATCCCGGAATTCGTGCGCCCTGTGCTAAGCATGACGACGACCTGTAGCTCAGCCTGTGTCTGAGACCAGTCAGATGCGACCGTATGCGGCCCCCAGGTCACGTCAACGACACCAGCTCGCCAGCGTTTCAGCGTTGCGTGCAGCCCTCAGAGTCGTCTGCAGTCCCAGCACTACGACCACCGCGAAGTCCCGAGAGCGATCGAAATTCAAGAAGTTGCTGCTGGTGTAGTGGGAATGGGAAAGTATGCCTTCCTAGATCCATGTCGTGCTGGGGTGTAAATCCTTCCGACCTGAGATGCGGCGATTCCCGGCGTCGTTCTGCGAGTCCACTCCAGCGGCTGGCGGTGCCCTCGGGCAACGAGTGGATGGAGTTCCTTGTTGACAACTCCAGTTCGAAGCAGTTCTGCGCTGGACCATACCCAGAGCGGCGGTGCTTCCAAGGTGACCGCTGCGACTTCCAATCGGATCGTCGTGTCTTCGCAAGCCAGGCGCAGCGAAGAAGGGCGAAGCGGCGAGACTAGTTGCTTGAAGCGTGGACAATGCATCGCACAGCCCAGGCCATGGTAAATGTTCACGAGCGGATTGCTTCGACGGTTGGTGTTCGGGAGGCGTGACTCTGTACTGCCGAATCTGACCGGTTCTCGCGTAGCTCTTCAGTGTACAACAGACGCAGAGGGTACTACTCGTAGCTCACGTGAGTGCCCGTAGACTCACGGGAGACGAGGACTAATTGCCAGTAAGTTTCCAGTACTTCATTAGCACTCGGAGATAATTGTGGATTCCGGTGATGTTTCACTTACTTTAATGGTTCGACTTCGCCTGCAGTCCAGACAGCACGGACGGTTCGAAAACTGGCTTGGTGCTGAGGGCACTTTGGCTGGAGCTGTTGATTTGAACCTCGCTAACGACCACCTCCGGTGGCAGATGGCAGCAAGCCACAACAGAGACACTCCTGCATGCTTTGTCGCTTCCCAGTTTGCACGAATCCCCTATCGCTCCCAGGTTCTTGGCACTGGACACGATCTAAGCCATGCCGTATCTAAAGGGTCCCCAACGAGCGACCCCATGTGCAGGGTGTAGTGCTCTCATCCTGCCCACTCTCATCTTGATGCTGTCATGAGTAGTCGTCAAAGGTACTACCACAACTTGTTGCTGCATGTGCGAGGACCAGGTGGAGGAAGCCTGGCTCTTCAACTGGGACAAGTCCCGTCGAGGTCGGGGAGCGCGAGAGCGAAGGGGCTGCCGATACCCTCAAGGCTCAATGTGTCATGCGTGAAATGCAGGGCAAGATCTTCACATGGATACGTACCATCATTTCCAGTTCCCGGTGCGCGTCGCAACGGAACGGACCCCCAGAATGCTGTGTGGGCTGAAAGAGTCTGGCATGTTTGAGCCCGATGGATGACAGGTGCTAGTCAGGTTGCGGGACGACCCTGTGGGCGTGGCTTTCCCTTTGGCAAAATGGCCTGGTCCAGATCACTCGCCGAACCTGCCCAGTCGGAACGCCCGTGCTGGCTGAGGCCTGCAGCGCATGCGCTTGCCGAGGAGCTGAAGTTGTCCTGCCATGCCTTTCCAGATGCTTGTGCACGTGACGGCCCCGTGGACAGGATGAGACTCTCATAGAGAAGCTGTCGCATGAGGCCGCCTTCACCATTGACCTGGCTTTTTGGTTCCTGTGGATAATGTCTTTCTCAAGTGTTCTTGCGCAGAAATGCAAGCGACAACTGAAGTTTCAATCCATGACCTAATTGCTTTGGCACCCGTTGCCTCGCAGGGAAACGAGCTGCCGTGGCGTGGCAGCGGGACGGGACGAAATTTCAAGTCCTTGGGTTGCTGTCTCAGGATCAGGTTTTCCTATTCTGTGTGGACTGCAACTTGGAAGCGGCGAGAGGCTTTTTGGACGAAGCTTTGGCGGAGGTGTGTCGCAAGGCCACCCTGAGCGTTGTCAGCATACATGGTCAGCTACCCCCCCTGTCAAGGCTCCCTTGCGGCTCCGCCAGAAAACTCAAGGGGCAGAGGTTCCTCAGAGGTTTTCCCCGTGCCTCGACGCGTGAGGCCAGGGGGACGCCCTTCTCTACTACCACCTGCTGGGTGACAGCAAGGCGGTTCTTGTTGTAAACCCTCCTCGCTCGTACGTGTCGGGACGTGCGGACGCTGGTAAGTGGTCGGAGAGACCGTTCTCAGTGCAGGTCAACATGCGCTCAATTCATGCGCTCGCTTCTGAGACAGGTGCTGGCTGTAACACCCACTCAGAACGCTGTTCTGAAACGATTGTTTGACCGCTGGTGCTGACATTCACCTGCTTCCTTGGCTGATTACGCCTGGTGCAATTCAAGGTCCTGCACCACCGAGAGTGCCGATACTCCGAAGATCTTCATGGCCAAGTTCGTGCGTGGTGGCTCCTTGCTAGGCGGGAAGAGAACGCTGTTGGATCTCCTCCCAGCGCGTGGGGACGGGCGTCTACTCAAGGCCCGTATGGCTCGCTGCGAACACCTCCGGTGCCGTCAGAGTTGCGAGCCTGGTCCTGCCCTGAGCCTGAGTCTTTCAACGTCTACTAAACTTGGACAGAAAAGCTTGCGAGGATGGACTGGCGGCAAGAGCGCAGTGGTTTGGACACAGGCCGATCACCAACGGAACCTGCCAATGGCCGCTTCCTATCACTGCCTGCAACTGTAACTTCTGCTTCATTTCACTCTCTTCCCGCCCCAGCTGCCGTGTGGATCGACGGGGCAGACCATGGCCTGCCGGGCCCCTGGCCCTTCCGAGTCATCGGGGCACCGGCAAGACACGACCACGGCCACCCTTTGCAAAGGCTGGATCCCAGTGCTTGCCGGCAGCGTCTCGGCAGAGTATGGCCGTCGCGAAGATCGGAATGTGTGTTCTGGAAGTCTGGAAGGCACAAGCAGCCCTGGTTTGTTCGACCGGCCAGCATCGCTGGCGGTCCACCAGCTCTGTCCTGCGGAGTCACAGCCTCAGCGAGAGCAGATTTTGCGCTGGGTTTTCGCGAGTGGCCACGTGCCTGGGTCTCGCGAGGAGCCAGCGGAGACAGAGCCCAACGCTCAGCAGCTCACTGGCGCTCACTGGCCCACAGGGTTCCCGTCCAACCTGGGCCCTGGGCTTGTGCCGCGTTTTCCCAGGTATGTCCAGCGAAGGCCAGGAGAAGACTTCGAGGTTCACGTCGTCATAGGCCGGAAGTAGGCAAACCCGATGTCGTCAGAACAATATGCACCCGTCGACAGCCTGCAAGATTCTCGAGCCAGCACTGAAACGACAGCATTGTTGAGATTTTTTGAGATGTTCTTGTGGCTGGCAGCTAACACTGGCAGCAGACCCTGGCCACCCGGAACCGTCGCTTGGCGAATGCTTAAGATCACTCCAGCATGTCATGCGCCGATGGGGTTCGGGCATAGCAGCAATGCAGCGCACGTGCGGCCCAGGTGCTGTCGTTGCGCGACGGGCACACCATGGGAGGCCCTGCTGGTCTCCGACTGCAGGAGGTAGGATGCGGTGCAATGCCTGCGATGAAGGACGAAGGCTGCTTTGAACTGAGCAGGTGCCTGTGGGCAGTACCTTGCGAATAGCTCTCCCACTGCGTGCTCCTGAAGAGCCGGGCGCAAAGGTCGGATGGTTTGATGCCTGTAGAGCCGGCATCACGGGTCTTGGTGGTTGCCAGGCATATAGCATCTGGAGCCTCGCCGACGGGGAGCGGGTGCCCTTCGGGGCGTTGCTCTGGATAGATGCTGTCGCAGCCCGAGCATCTTGAATTCCCTATAGAGATTGCCAGCTTCCGTGGATTGCTTCAGGCAGTGGTTGGAAACGAAGAGGACCTTAGCACGCCGGACTTGACTTTGGAAGAAATGCTTTGGATCTGCCGGTGCTTTGTGTTATGAGGGATTGGCGAGCGAATACGGGAATCCTTGAGAAAGACAGGCGGTGAGTGTAAATGGAGGCGTCAGTGCGCAGGTGTCATGGATCGAGGTCTTAGTCCTAATACACAGAACAGCTACCTGGGCATCCAATACGTTTGAGATTGCGACACCCTGGATCACTCTGAGCGTACTGAATTGCAGGACATCTCGGTGGTGCCTGATGACAGTAAGAGACTTGCCTTCAACTCAGTACTAGCAAATGTAGCGCCAATGTCCTGTTGGGACCACGCGCAGTTCCTTCCCGTGTTGCTTCCCTCAATTGCCACCTCCCAGCTTCTTTCTTGGCCAAGCGTTCCTTCCCACAGTTTCGTACATTCTCTACATCTGTCGTCACTCTACTTGATCGCTCATCGAGACTTCCTGCTAAGGACCTTGAAAGCTCTCCCACAGCGGGCATAACTGGTGCAGGCCAGATGTCGTCTGGAGGGCCCGGCAGAAGCTGCCCCTTTAGTTTAGTCCAACTTCCAAGATGTTCAACTCTGGCACACAGCAACGTCGCAGGTCTTTAAGCAAAGCGAGTTTTACTGCGGCTTCTGTTTCAGCTCTTGCGATCCAGAGCCGCCGCCACCCCGTTGCCGCCTTTGCCATTGTGACGTCCAGGCCCGGCTGTTGGGCCGCTGGGAGCGAAGCTCCACGAGGATGCAGCTCGCGAGGAGGCTGCCTTACCTCTGGCCCTGAAACTAGCCCGTTTCACACGCTGTTGTGCTTAGGCTATCTACTTCAATTTCTGCTCTTGGGAGGCAGAGGAAGCGTGCCACGAGCAGTCGCCCTGGCCTCTTTGCGGGCGTTCGTGATCTCAGCCCAACGCACAGTTCGTTCCATGCCAGGTTCTGGACAGATCCGATATTCCAAGAGCTTTCCAGTCAGACTGCGTCATTGCGGCCTTGACCTGGTTCCGTGCCGGAAAGAGAGCAGCGGGCAGACTGTTGGCGGAGCACATGGGCCTTGTCACCCGTAGCACGAAGCCTGCCTGAGCCCTCTCTGCTGAACGCTGCTGTCAGAGCTTGAGCTTCAATGTCCATGCCAGGCCTTCGGTGGTGGCGCCGGACAGGGGTAACCCCAGGCTGGGCCGAGTGCACGGCTCGCCGGAAGTCCCGAGACCGAATGCAATTCCTTCGGAGTCCAAACAGCCTCGAGATGCCTGCAATTCCTAAAGAGCAACTGCAAGGTCCAAGGTCCCGCAGGTCAGTCACTGAAGTCTCCAAGGGTGCCCTGTGTCGTTTGTCGATGGAAGTCGAAGGTCTGATCTAAGGTGCTCTTGTTTTCCCAGTGCCGTAGGGTCCTGACATAGACAAACCGGAGGCCACAGGTTTACGTTCATCTAAATTTTCTGCCGTCGCGGCCCTAAACGGTGTGTCGCGCAAGTAAAGGCTATGCTGGTCGTTGGGGCATCGTGTGGGTCTCAGCTTCCTGCCTCAAGGATTGTCCTGTGTCTGAACGCCGCAAATGATCCTGTGAACTCTCGGTAACATATAGTTGATATGGTTGGGATCTCAAAATGAGTAGAGATACTGATGAAGCATCTCTTCAGGTTTCTGGTTTGGCGAGCTCTCCTTCCACCATGTGGCGCCGCCAAAGACATTTGCAAGCAACCCAGAAGTCTTCGTAGCTGCACCCGGGGCAAGCACGAGCTTGTTCTTCCTGTGATGCAAGCAGGTCTTCGGCTTTTGCCTTCCGCGAAGTTGCTCGAGCTTGGGCTTCAGTGCCGATAGCCTCCTGTCAGCACAGGTGAGGATGTTGCATCCTGCCACTGATAGCAGGCGATCGCAGAAGCGAGGTTGACGCCAAGATTGCAAAGCCCTTCCTGCGGAGACTCTTCGCCTCTTCCAGTGGGTCGGACTGGTGCTCGCCTCATGAAGTCTCCCGGCACTTGCCGAGCAGACCTCGCAGTCGTTGTGTAAGGTGTCGCCTTGAGCTAAGCGAGTGCCTGCCTCGGCCATGGGGTTCTGCGAGCTGCAGTCCTGTGGAGCGGACTTCAGAAAGCCACATGAACGCTTTGTAGACAGCCGACAGCATAGTGGCGAAGCGTGGCGTGAGCTGCCTGGACGGGAAGCGTCTGCCGAGGTGGACCCAAGATCTGGAACTCCCACTCCCACTGTCACAGGCTGGAGCATTTCCACCACAGCAAGTCAGCAAACTGCTCTAGCTGTGGGGGGCGGCAAACCTTGCAGCTTTCCGCAGGCCTGGCTTGCATTGCTTCCGTCGTGGGGCCCAGATCACGAGAGACGGCAAAATCATGATGGCAGATGCGGTCGCTGTGGTCAGGCCGATGCTGGCAGGGTCGCTCTGTGGCCTAGGTACAGACGGGCACACACAGCTGATCTTTCTGGTTCCTGATGTTACCTGCCATGGAGGTCTTCTTGACTGCTCGGTAGGAGGCGTCCAGGCGCACACTGGTCCAACATTCGCAGTAGCGACTGAGCAGCTGCTGTCAGTGTTTTTCGTTTAGGGCGGGGCACAGGCCTCGGAACCCACGGTCTCGTGGCAGCCGGCAGCGCTGCGTCTGATGGCGACGCTTTGCCTGGTGGCTGCTTCGTCCGCAAGTTTGATGTCGCTGCGACATCGCCGCACCACAGGCCAAACCTGGCACCTGGTCGAATGTTGAGGTGTTTCATCTCGCGAGTTTCCCAATCTACGCATCGGGACTGCCTCCGGGTGCGGCCCTTGCTAGACTCGTTTCACCTCTCTGCCCGATGCTTGAATCGCTCGGTTTCCAAGGCCTCAAGAACTTCTGCACATGGGCCTGCGGCATGCTCCATGACCCGGTCTTTGCTGGACTGTCAGCGCGAGCCTCCAGTCTCTTGCGGGCTCCAAGCCGGTCCTATGCCGTTCACGCCTGCGTTGGAGGCCGCGCTTCTTCTTCGCGGGGGGCAAGGTCCTCAGGCTACAAGTATCGAAGGAGTTGGAGTTTCAGTTCGCCTTTTGGCGTCTCGCAGGTGGGACAGTTGGAAGCTGCAGACTCTTGGCCAAAGGCTGGAACCTTTGCCTCAGACCCGAGTCCGGTTTTACAGGTTGTTCAGCTATGCAAGTCACGCAAAACTTTGATGCGCTTACGGACAGTACGGCTGGCTGCGATATCTCGGGCTTGCAAGCTGCCCAAGTTAAGCAAGATTTAGGTTAACAGGCCGACCAAACTTCAAGACGAGCATCTGCGCCCCAAGCTCACCCTGCCCCTCTCCTCTCTTCGGAGCCCTTTGCAGGCTTGGGAGGAAGTGGCTACGGCTCGCACCAGCAGGTCTGCAGATTGCTGCTTCAAGCTGTCGAGAGACTGGCCCGGGGGTACATGTTCTCTTGCGCAAGGCTACTGTGCACGCCTTCGTCAGGCCTCAGCTCGCGAGCACTACTTTGTGGCGGACTTCGAAGGCGTGGTAGCGGAGTCCCTGACCTGTGGTGATCTGTGCCTGCCAGGATTCCTGTCGCTCCTTTTCTGCTGGAGACCTGGCAGCGACGAGACGCCGTGGGGCGAGACAGATTTATGCTGAGGCTGGGTATCCAGCCACGGCTGGATGACCGCCTTTGCAGTTGGACAGCCGAGGAGGCCAGGCCCTCTGTGACCTGTGGCAGCGCGGGTGGCTGCACCTAGCTGCGCGCTAACTTCACCGCTTGCACTGGTGGGCTGCTTTCCTGTCAGGCTCGACGCTGTTCGCACCTCAGCTGGTCGATGTGCAAGTTCGTTCGGCTCCAGTTTTCGATGTCGTAAACCTGCCAGGTACTCATCATGTGTGCACGCCACTCTTCGGAGTCAAGGATGCGCTTCTGGCAGCGGGCTGAGTTGGCAGAGCCGGTTTTCCAAAAACTAATTGTTGCAGAGGCGTTCCCTCCATTGGACTTCGCTGGCTCCTTCGTGGAGCAGGAGGGTTGCCGGGATTTTCCACCAATTTTCAACCGTAGTAGCATGACCGGACCACCAGCTCAAGAAGCTGTTGGCAGTAGCTTGCGGTGATCTCTGATGCTTCCGTATGACTCTTTGTTTTGTGGTCACTCGCAATCTGCCGACTCGCACACTCCATCCTTCACCAGGACATGGTGAGGTCTGCAGCGCTGGTCCTGCTGCTGTCAGGCGTGGGCATTCGAGATCTGCCAGTGCACAGCTGTGCCCACATGTGCAACACATGTCAATTAATCGCGTGTCGCTGGTGAGGTCTCGAGAGCAGCTCTCGCCCGCTTCGGACGGCCGTGCACGACTTGGGCAAATTCCATCGATGTAGTGAAGTCAGCCCATTCCTCTTGAAAGGTCTGGCTAGGGCTCCTTGCTTGGTTCTTCGTGGTGACGAGGCCAGACAACACAGTGGAGATGGCTCGACCCTCCTCGTAACAGCAGGTCCTTGGATCAGTGCTTGGACGAGCAAGGGCGTATTGACGGCCCTTGCGCCAGGAGCAAAGCAGAGGCACAATTCCTGCCCCCCAGCCGCATCAAGATCTCACGGCTGAGGTGCCGTCGCCGGTCACACCCTACTTGGATTTGCCGCTACCCCAAAATGGGAGATCGTGGGAAAGCTTCCTCCTTCACTCCTACTTCTGGAGCAAGAGCTGCGAGGCCCGGCGACAGCGTCCCGGGCTCGGAAGCGAGGAGCGAGGGCCCTGAAAGCCACAAAGCGAGAAGATGGGGGATGAGGTTGTGGTGGCGGCCATCATCCTTTGGGCCAGGCCCCGTGCCTTCGGATCAGTGAGAGTTTGGGCCCTTGAGCAAAGTTCCGAAGCGTCGAAGACAGGTTGTCTCAGTCTCCTTCCCCGGCAAAAAAGGCATTTCGGGCTCGAGACTCGGAGATGCAGAGCCGATTGGAGCTTTGCAGCAAGGCACACATTGATTCAGGTTGGAGTGTCTGTGGCCGGGATTGCAGTTGCAGTCGGTATGGAGGCGAGAAGTGCAAAAATTAATATTGCTGTGCTCAAGGCTGATGGGGATGCATGCGCCACTACCACGCACTATCAAACCAGTTCACAGCGTAGTCGGTGCCAGGTGCAAGGCGCACCCCGCCAAGTTGGAAAGTTGCCATGGTACCTGCTTAGCCACCTCATGCTGAGAACTCAGATGCTGTGTGCACTAGCTTACTAGTTGCAGCTGGGTTTGGGTCTGGCAATGCGTGTGTCGCTTTGAGAGGTTGGGCTTCTCCCTAGCAGCATTCTGCGCTTGCCTTGACCTTAGAGCCTTAGGCATTAGAATCTCTTCCTTGTCTCTTTTGAGAAGCTTCTTGTTTTGACTCGGGCGCACGGGACCTAGAAGGCCCCGCATCGCGTGCTCCTGCTCCCAAGTGGTGCTGCTCCGAGTCTGAGTCCGTGCGGCTCTGTGTAGGTCGGCACAAAGCTATGCCTTGCAGGCTTTTCATGCTCGATCGCCTCTGCTTCGGAGTCTGTGCCGTGCACGTTCGCGTGAGCCTGCATCCACACGACTTGACGTAACTTGGGGTCTGTGTGCTAAAGCCGATCCCGAAACTCCCGATGCAAGGAGCGGAGGTGAAGGTGTGCAGACGAGGAGAAATGGCACAGCAACGGAAAACAGCAACAGTGCTGCCAATGATGAACATTGGATGAACATTGTACGTAGATTGTAGCTATATCTGCAAGAAAGGGGAAAATTGGTTGCAGCAGCAAGTAAACCAACGGCACAGGCAGCAGCACAGATTTGCATGGTATTAGCGCCAAAACATGACAGTGCAAGTCAAAGTGCATGTGGACCACAGGCGCAGTCAGCCTCGAAATGCATGATCACAATTCTTGAGTTCTCCTGAGAAGGATGGTGAAGATCGCGATAGACTCGAAGCTTTTGTAACACGAGGTCTGCGGGAATGGGGAACAAACTGGAGCCACTGTCGTTCCATTACCACAAAGCTCGCCGACCCTAGTTTTAGTTCACGGTGAGGCCTTCCGTCCCGGCGTTCTAGATGTGCCAACTGGTCCTTGACCTCCGCTGAGCGCAACAGCAGCACAGCAGCACAGGTACTCGAGCTCGTCTTCGGCCCCGTTCTCAGAAACGGAAACAGGCCCAGGGCCCTGGCGACCAAGCTCAGCCCAGGCTTCCTTCGGCCGAACCACGCCGAGTTTTCCTGGGATCTCTTCCTGCCCGTGCCCACAGCGAAAGCCACAGCAAAAGGGTCCGACTCCGACTCCGAACTGAGGACGGACGCGCTGGCCACGCCCTCAAAGAGACCAGACGCCACAGGTTTTCTGCACGGAAAGGAGTAGTCCGAGGTTGTCTTGCTGGGCTCCTTCTGCTTGTCGGGGCTGCTCTACCTCTACGTCCGCAGTTTGGAGGCCGAAGACCAACTAAGATCTTCGAAGGTCCAGGGAGTCCCAAATTCTGCTCCTCACGGTCGATGCCACCCTGTCGCGCTGCAAACTTCGTCCCGACAGGTATTGGTTGTTAGCACGGCGCGCTTCGGCTGGGCGGCGTGCACCGCTGCAGCCAGGCGAAGACCGGAAAATTGAGTGTCTGCTGCAGTAGTGAGGGCACTACGGAGATGGCAAACTGCCAACATGTGCTGCCTTGCTTGTTTTCACTGCCCTCACGCGTCGGCGACTTTTGTCAGCTTCAATACAGCGTTGTTTGCGCATCACATTTTGATTTTGCGGCATGCGACTCTCACTGTCCGGACCTTATTTTTGTTGATTCCTCTGAGCCAGTGGGACATGATGCCCAAGCTGAGGTGCCGAACCAGTGCCTTCTTGGTACTTTTTGGCTTCGCCCAGCCAGGTTGGAGTGAGGGAGAGCTGGAGGACTAGGCGTAGGGCCATACTGGTAGGGTGGTTGCCCCCCTTAACATTGTTAACCAGTGGTTCGCACGCACGGATGTTTGGAGTCTCGTTGCTGCCGTTCTCCCGTCCCGAGAGGTCAAGCCGTTCGGTCTGGCGTTCGAACCGATGCCGCCGGATACCACATGTGCAGCACCTTGGTGAAAGGCCGCCTCGCCTGCTTGAAGCACCAAGTCCACAGCTGCCAATCTCTAATCAGATCCAATTAGCTAGGGGCTGGGATTTTTTGGTCGCCGTAGATTTTATTGGGTACTCTCGGAAAGGCTTTTTCTCTGCCCTGGGTAGGCCCGGTGCTCAACAGCTTCTCGAGCATACATGGACAG
Source organism: Symbiodinium sp. CCMP2592 (assembly GCA_905221615.1). NCBI lineage: Eukaryota > Dinophyceae > Suessiales > Symbiodiniaceae > Symbiodinium > Symbiodinium sp. CCMP2592. The sequence goes on along the minus strand of CAJNDT010000386.1, from coordinate 123,131 downwards.
AGTCCGAAGCAAGCTCTCCGCCCAGTCCAGGATCTTATTTGTATCTCCACCAACGTGGACAGGATCTACAACGCCTTCTCTCCCACGCACGGGTTTTTCTTTTGCCTCGCCACGTATCCATGACCAAAAAAAGCCTTCCCCTCAGCGGACAGGGCTTGCAGTGGCCCATTAGCGCCCGGATCGAGATTCCTCAGGCCCGAGATGAGATAAAATCTCTCTTCAGCCAACGACGAGCTTTTAAAGGTCGACTCGTGCACCCCTTGTCACCTGGAGGTCTTAAAGAATGCCCTCCCCCTGCCACAACGGGGTTGGCTTGGGCCCTGCGGGGGCTTTAGGTGGCCGCTGAGGAAGGAGGCTACAGCGACATCACCTCCAGTCCCACGACGGACAAGGGTGTAGCGGGCCCCTCCGGGGGTGCGAAGATGTCCTACCTGGCGGTGGTGTGCCTTTGCTTGGGTTTGCAAGTGGCGTGCCATCTGACCTTTGGGCATGTGAAGATCTACATTGGCCATTTTGGCTGGTGCTACTTGGTGCTTGCCTGGTTGGGTGAGTTCTACATGATTGGACGAAGATCCGGCATGACCCTGCTCTGGGGTTGCTTCGGGATCTTTGCTGGGTTCCTACTTCAGCGGGGAAGCTGGGGCGTCTTTCCTCGCAAACTATGCGCCAAAGGAGGTGCAACAGCAGTGGGCCGTGGCCGTCGCGAGCGGCAATGGCTTTCGCGTGCTCAACGAAGGCTGCGGCGAGAACAACTCTACCTTTGGGGTCCTCGCCCTCCTCGTCCTCTACGTCGCTTTGGGTGGCGACGTGCTCTGAAAACTCTCCTGAGGACTCTTGTGAGGGACTGTGTTGCTTTCTCCGCCCGCAGGGTGGGTTTTCGCAGAGTTCGATGGGCCAGACCTCGGTACAGACAGGTCAAGAATTTTAGTTCCATGCAGTCTTCGGCTGCTCTTCGGCTGTTGCGGCAGCCACTGCTAATGCTTCCGGCTGAGCGTGGGGGATTGCATAGCCGGTGTGTTCTTTAGGTGGCAGGGTTCCTTCCACTTGCCATCCCCAGCGCGTTGCCGTGCCTTTGCGGGCCAGGACCCTAGAACCTGGAAGAGAATTTCAAGAAATGGATAAGAGCCTGCGAGGCAGATGGAAAGGGAACTGGACCCAAGGACCGAGAGAAGGAAGCACGAAGAGCCTGAGGGCCAAAGAGGCTTTTTGCCCTGACTTTGAAGTTAGCCCTGAAGGGCTCCCCCGTCCCGATGCCTCGCCGAGTGCCAGCCATGGCGTGAAGCAACCTTGCGCTCTGCGACACCATCGTCCAAGGCGGCTCCTACGACCTGGTGGCTGGCTGCCCTATGCTCTGATGGGCCTTTGGTGTTCGGGCATGGGATCCAATTTTGGTTTTCCTGCTGGTGCGCATTGTGACGCTTTTGCTGGCGAGGATTCTTTTCTTCCGTGGGCTCATAGCAGGCCTGTGGTGGGCAACGGTACAGATATGCCCCTTTTCTATGACAGCGGTGCCTGTGCCATCGTGCACAATTTTGGGGGTGCTCTTGCTGACTTTACTGCAGGGCCCTTCCTCACCGATACGGGTGTTCGCGAAATCCTCTCTGATCGTTTTCGAAGAAGCCCCATGGCAGGTGTTCGATTTGGGGAGGCTCGCCACCCGGGGCCTGGTGCTCAGGCCGCTCAGAGACGTCTTGTCGAAACCAATCACCAAAGGTGATGTGCGAAAACTTTGTCGGGATGTTCTCAAGGGTCTTCTTCAGGAGCTTGGTGGAGGCACTTGGGCCAATGGAGCTGCCTCTGCCCCTTGGCACAATCAGGATCCTCAGCAAGGGTGGTGGGACCCGAGTGCTGAGGGCAACGGGGATGAAGGACCGAGCTCCCGTGGTCATGGTTCTCAGTGGCAGGAGCGAGGATGGTCGAACCCGGACTCCGGATGGTGGGAGCCTACTACATGGCGTCAAGGAGCGGCTGTGTCTGCTGTGACTCCTTGGAGAGAGCCTATTGCTCGCGATCTTGGCGGACCTAAGACTCATGATCAGTCTAGGCATGTTGAGCTGCGCAAGGCCCGTGCGCCCAAGCCCAAGGATGGAGCTGCCTCTGGCTCCTCTGGCGGGGAGTGGGCTCTTTCCAAGGAGCTCTGGACTGCGCCGGCTCCACAGGCTGTTGGATGGGTGTCGGATGTTCAGGAACTGGCACATGAATTAGATCAATCTGATGGTGTGGCATGGTGCTTCTTTACTTCGAATCCGAGCGAGGCAGAAGAGGCCGTTGATCTTGTCAGAGCTGCTGCTGATGATGAAACTTTGCATTCGCTCACTGTCGTCTTTGATGGCCACGGTGACTCCTTAGGCGACTGGGCTGATGGGGCGCATCTCTTAGGCGTGCCGTGCCGGCATTCGGGCCGCCTTCTCTTGCGTCGCATGTGGGTGCTCTCTGTTGGGAGTTCGGCTGCCACCCTCAGCACTCGTGCTACGTCAACATTGAAGCCTAAGCTGAGGCCGCCTAAGGTGCAGGTGCAGCGCGCTGTCAGCGAGGTTGTTCGTGTCACTTTCCAGCGTGACTTTTGCACGCGATGGGAGGAGCTGCAGAAGCGACCTGGGCACTTCGGTCGGTTGTGGGCTGCGGGTCTTAACGTCTCACAGAACTCGCTTCTTGACACTTGGGGATGGCAGGCTGAGGGTGATGGCAAGATTCGCGGCCTCATGCGCGTGGCCACTGCGGCCACTGCCAAGACTCTCTGGCAACATTCTGGTGCGACGGCCGCTGGCGTGACTGCATTTGTCAACTTTCTTGGCGAGCGAGCTGAAATGGAACGTAAGGAATACCGCATCCACTGGATTTCGTGGGAAGACTCCGAGAACTATGGTGCCTATCTGAAAAGAGTGCAACAGCAATCAAAGCATGGACTTGTCCTTGGTCGGCAGCTTGGCCTACGACTGTCCCCGGATGATCCTTCTTATAAGTCCCGTCCTGTGTTGTGACGTGCCAAAGCCATACCGCTCCATTGGCAACCCGAACATATCGAATCTCTTTTGGAGGAGCTTGAGTTCAGCAGCGTCGAGATCATCTCCAAACACCGCGCGAAAGGCGGCGCTGACTGGCTCTTCAAGGCAATTCGGGCCGACAATGTCTCCATTCTTCAGCGGCCTCTCTTCTGGGACCCAGACGATGAGGAGGAGACCGAATTCATCGTGATCAGGGAAGGTGCGCGGCGCCCCAAACAGGTCCAACTGACCCCGCTGCCGACCGCTCGTACTGTGCAATTTGCAGACCTGATCTCTGCGCCTCCGGGGCCGAAGGAGACTCAACGCCAGCGGAAGGCACGAGTCACCAAGCGGTGCCTCCAAACATTGAGGCTGTCTCGAGCGAGAGGGGCGGTCCGGGAGTCAAGCGCCCTGCTAGTGATGATACTGCTGAGGTGGATGGTGAGGGTGAGGAATCACCCTACTGGCAGCTCAATGCTTCCTTGCATGACAATGAGGGACAGGGCAACTGCGTATATCATGCATTGGCAGATGCCTGCGTTGATGGCAAAAATCGGTCGCATCGGCAAATAAGACGGTGGGTGCATCAGCTGTTGCTCTTTTATGAATCTGACTTTCAGCTCCTTTGGACCAACGGTGGGAGTTTTAATTGTTCTGGAAGGACAGCAGCATGCACATGGGAGCAATTCCTGGAGGAACAGTCCCACAACTCGTCGTGGGGAGGAATGCTCGAGATCGCAGCTTTTGCGCGCGGCGCTGACGTGCGCGGCTGGGTCGTTGATCATCGCGCCAACGAGCTTCACTTGCTCAACCCAGACGGGACCAAAGGCAGCTTTGCTCTGCACTTCGATGCTGATGCTCAGCATTACAAATGCTATCGGGATTTCATTGAGAAGCATTTGCAGGATCGTTATGCCGAGCTTGGAGGCAAGTGCTTCTCTCACGACCAGCTCTTGCGCGGCGGTGGCCTTGACACGTTGGCAGGGCCTAGCAGCTGTTTTCCTGCCACCTGCGAGTTGGCACCACTTTCGAAACCGGCCGAGCGCCGACTCCTTACCCTGTCCGAGTGCGCTTCTGACCGTTCACGTGAGGACCTGAGTCCCAGTGCCCCTGCCGGCACTCCTTGGTGCTCCCTCTCTGACTGCGCTTCTGCGTCCTCGGCTAGGACCCCTGGCCCTAAGGCTGACCTGCTAGGTGCTGCTCCCTTTCTGTGCCATGCCCCGGCCATCTCGGAGTGCAATTCCTGTTGCTCCTCGCGTGAGGGTGCCGGCACATCTGCAGCCAATGGAGCTCGCCTCCCTAGCCTCTCTGAGTGTGCCTCCGAAGCTTCTGTTGATTGCTTGTTGGCTCCTGTGTCCTCAGGCCCTGCGTCTCTAGGCGATTGCACTAAGGCGGCTGACAACGCTGAGGTCAGATGTGACCCGACTGAGGTGCGATTCCCTGATTTTAGGGTCCTCTATGTGCGAGTCTGTGCCGCTCTTTTTGAGCTTAGCCCCGCTCCTGACTTGGCGTCTTTGGTGCAAACTCTGCAAACTGCGGCAGGTGACCTCTCACTGGCACAGGGTTGTTGGAGTGCGCTCGTTGACTCCATCTCGGCTGAGATTGGCGTGCTCATTTCTGATCCCGAGGTATGCCCATGGACAGAGCACCAACTGCAGCTCATTCATGCTGCCTTTGAGTACCTTTGCTATGCCGAGGGTGATGTGTGTGTGACTGAGGCCTTTGTTTGCTTGAGTGGGCCCTGGCCGGCGACAGGTGCGGCTGAGGGTGCTTCTGTTGACGGCTCATGCCCAGGCGCTGCAGCATCTACTGTTGCCCCGAAGCTCGATGCCGTTGGGCGGGGTGAGACTGTGTCGCAGCGCCGCCGCATCATTGGCAAAAGGTCTGCGGCCCCTCGGATTTCGGACTACTCGGCAGGCGCCTCCAGTCGGGCCCCGAAGGCCTGGCCCTCGCCTGCTGACCTTCGCATGCTGCAAGGGAATGGTTTTGGCTAATGGGTCCTGCGAGGCTTCTGTGATTGAGCGTGTGACTGTTAGGCCCGCTCGTAAACGGCTTAGGTGCAAGTCGCGACCCTGGGCCAACCTGGCAGGTCTCGTTGGTGGCTGCGACGGTCATCCTCCCCAGCTTGATGACATTGGCCTTGAGGATTGTGATGCTGCACCAGTCAAAAAGCAGCGGCGGAATGCCGTGCCGCTGGAGCCCAAAAGGTGGGAATGTCCAGCCCCGGGCTGCACCCTAGTCGTCATAGGTCCTCAGTCCAAGATTTCGAAGGTCAGGTGGAACCACAACCAACGTGTCCACAACGGGTGCTTCCAGGTTGGGGCGCCTCGCTTCGCTGACACCCTTCTCTGCACGCGTCGGGTCGATGAGCTTGAGCCTGGGCAATCGTTTGGCTGGGTATGCCCTTGTTGTGACGAGGGTTTTTTTGCTGACGCGTGGAACCTTGCTACGGGTCCTGCGCGTTGTGCCTCGTGCCGTAAGCATCGCTTGGCTCGGCACAAACATGTTCCTGTGAAGCGCTGGTACTCGTTGATTCGAAAGCGTGCGGGCCGAGTGCCCACGGGAAGGGCCATCAGGCGGGGCAAATCCTTGAACCGGGCTCGGGATACACCACATTCTTGTGGCCCAAGTGGTCTCCGAGCCGAGGTGGCATCACTGTTACAAGGGCGTGGCGCTGCAACACTTGTCTGCACTGTTACCGGCACAAGTACGAGACAGCCCAGCACCGTTGCTCGGGCTCCAGGCCGGACCGGGCATCTTCGGATTCCGATCTTTTGTGGAGCCGGTTGCAGGCCATTGATAGGCTCGCATCGGTCGACTTTGAGGCTATCCTGGTCCGATGCAAGCGTGCCCTGCGAGGCGAGTCCCTGGATCTTTCCCGTAAGCATTCCTCCGACTGAGCACCATGAACGTGGGCAATGGGGGCGGCTCGTTTTGCCAGCCCATCTTCGATAAGCTTGTTCATGAGGCCATTGACATGTGTGCTTTGCAGGAGGTTGACCTCAACGAGGAAAATCGCCTTAGCTTTGTCAAGTTCTGGACTTCCAAGGGGTGGCATGCTGTGGTACCCACTCCGGGTGCGGCCCGCGCCCGTTCTGCCATTGTCTCGCGAGTGCCTATGAAGGCGGCTGAGCCCGACTGATGCCAGGACAGCTGCTGCCCTCTTCGAGGTGAATTGTGGGGATTCCTTCTTCAAGTTCCTCTTCGTTGGCTTTTACGGGTACGCAGGCAACACTGGGGACACCCACGCATTGCTGCGCACCACGTGTGCTGACCTGGCACCCTTTGGCCTTCCTTTTGTCATTGCCGGTGACTTCCAGTTCCTCGCCTTGGAGGCCCCGGTCTCTTGGGCACTGGCTCAGGGCTTGTTTTACGAGCTGGATGACTGCAGGTCGGGCCGGCCTCCTCCCACGGGACCTGGCAATACCCGTTGCATTGATTATGCTGTTGCCAGTGCAAGCATCCGAGCCTCTCGCGCTTGCACTTTTGAGGGCACTGCTGACCATTGTGGCGTGTGGTACGATGTGGATCAGTGGGCTGTCAAGCCTCCGCTCCAGCCTCCTTGCTACCCGGCGCCGGTGCGCCACACTGCCCCTGACGTGTGCGCTGCTTTCCTGTCTGAGGCCTTTACGCATGCCTTCGCTTGTGCTGACACCGTTGAGGGTCAATGGGAGGTCTTGGCTTCTTATGCTGACCATGCTCTCACGGATACGCCCTTGGAGGACTCTCGGCGTCACTGTGATTGGGAGCCGCGCCGACGGGAGCGTGTCACTCACAAGGCGGCTGCCGCTAGTGAGCCGCTTGACGTTCGCAGACTGCGCCGTTTGCACCGACGCTTGTGTCACGCACATCGCCATGGTTGTCATGCCTCATTGCTGGCTGTCTTGCGACGCAACGTGGCACAGATGTGTGACCCCTTTCCTTCGTTGGGCCACCTTCGTGAAGGGTTGTGTGACTTTGGCAGTGCTGCCAGTGACGTCCTTGAAGTGCTGCGGGCGCGTGAGCAGGAGTTGCGCGACTGCCGCCTTAAAGCTTGGAAGCTGCGTTGCAAGGATGACATGTCTCGTCAGAGGCAGTGGATCAAGCAGAGGACTGAGCTTTGTCTTCAGCGTGACGCTGGCGCTGTGGGGCCTGAGGTTGCGCGTCACACTGCGGTCTTACCGCAAGCTGTACTTGAGCATGAGGGTCCTCAGTGGCGGCGCCTCTGGACGGCCGTTGAGGACCAGGAGGCCCGTGAGCACCAGGTTGATGCTCTTTTGGGCTCCCTGCCGAGCATCAACGTCCCTGATTGCTCCTTTGACTTGTCGTCAGCGGCGCTCCGACGGTCGATGAGGAAAATGCTTGGCCGTAAAGGGGGCTGTGATGGGTTCACTGCTGAACAGCTCCTTCGTCTGCCTGACGCGTGGTGGACAGGATTTGCCGGCCTGTGGGCAAACATCCTTTCGCAAGGAGAGATCCCTTCCAGTTGGAAGCGCATCGGAGTGTCTCTGATTCCGAAGGCATCGGGTGGCTATAGGCCAATAGGTCTCGCCTGCCTTGCTTGGCGCTGCGGCGCGAGGTGCCTTTGCTTAGGCCTGAAGCCTTGGTCTGACGCCTGGGCTGGCGCTACTGCTTTTGGAGGCTTGCCCAAGCGCAGTGTTGCGGATGTGCATAGACGAGTTCATCATGCACTGCGCCGCGGCACGCGCGTGGCCGTGCAGGAGGACTTGCGGAGGTTCTTTGATTCCATCCATGTTCCTCTGGCTTCGAGGGTTTTAGAACACTTTGGCATCCCGCGCGTGGCGCTGCACGTGTTTCAATCCTTCTACAACCGCCAGCAGCGTATGCTCACGGTTCAGGGCTGCTGCGACCAGCAATGGTTTCAGGCCTCTTGTGGCCTCATTCAGGGGTGTCCACTGTCTCCGCTCGTTGGGGCGGCTGTGATGCAGGTCTGGGCTCTGACGGTGCAGCCCCACGGTGTCATCCCTTTGACCTTTCAGGACGATCGCACCCTCCTTGCTGTCAGGGGTTCTGCCGAGCAGCAATGCAGCAGCCTTCGGGGCGCGTTGGGTTATTCCAGGCGTTTCGACCAGGCCTTTGCTTTGTCTTGTGACCCTCGGAAGTCTTCTGTGATCGGCTCGGGTCCGGCGGAGGCGCTTGCTGCTAGCTTAGGGTACGAGTGCTGTGACAAGCTTTCTTTGCTGGGGGTCACGCACCCTTTCGACGTCGACTGCCCTAAGGAGCTCGCCAGACTCAGCTTTGAGCGCATCTTGGTTCGGCTACGCTATGTCGGTGCTGTCACGGGCCGGCCTGTGCAGACCTTGCAGCACCTGCATTGCTTGTGCTACTCGCCCTTCCTGTGGGCTGCCGGGTACGCTGGTCCCTCCAAGGATGAGGTGCACAGCCTGATGGAGCCCATCAAGTCGAGCCTGCGGGCCATCCTCACCCGTGAGGCTCCTCCTGCTCTCTTTCATGAGATCTTCGAGTGGAAGACGAGCCCTGCCTTTTGTTATGACCGCGCGACCCTACTAGCGGGGATCCGGATGCATTGCTTGAGATATGAGTGGCACGAGCACTTGCCCTTGGATGAGCTCGCTGTGCCTTGGCATGAGGCCTTGCCTTGTGCAGCTGCCCTTCTTTCCAAGCTGCAATGGACCGTCACCCCTGATGGCGGTTGCATCAACAGGATCGACGGCGGTGGCGTCACTAGATCCTTTAGGATAGGGTTCGACGGGGAGCACGTTCTTCGGGAGTGGCTGCTGTTGCACCACCGCCGTGCTGCCCTCACTAAGTGTGCTCGAGTGAATCGTTCACTTCGACGTGAGGGCGAGGGGCTTGCCCAAGGCTTGGACCTTCCTGGGCCGCCTGCCGCTTCCTTCGTGAGGGCCCTTGGCCATCGGCAAGCCTGGAAAGAGGCCCATGACATTGAGAGCAAACGCGCCTCCTTTGCCACGGGTGGCTCCATTTGGCATTGTGGCAAGAAGCTGAATCTGACCGATGTCAGCTCTCGTGCCTGTACGTGTGGGTTACTTGCTCCGTCTCGGGCTCATCGGACTTGGGTTTGCCCGGACACTGCCGATCTTAGGCGAAGTATTGCAATGCCCCTCACGCGCTGCCAGGACCGGCTCATGGCAGTTGAGTCGTGTGAGGAGCCTCCGGCGCCGTTTGCTTTTGCAAATGAAGAGCTTGTCAGCGACACTGCTGAAGGTCTTGTGCTACATGACCACACTGTTGTTGCTGCCACTGACGGAAGTAGTGAGGCCAACATCGGTGCGTATGGCTTCATTTTGCACGGCACCGAGGTGCAAGTTGCTTGTGGGTCATCGGATGAGGATCAAGGGTCTTTCAAGATGGAGCTCCTGAGCCTCGAGATCCTTTTCCGTGTTGTGCTTGCCTGCAGGACTGCAGCCCTCCTGGACTTGCACGTCTTGTGCGACTGCGAGTCGGCAATCACAGCTCTGCGATCGAGTCCCGAGGCTGGAGGCGCGCTGCCGCTCTTGGTCAGGGAAGTTGCTGCTTTCCGTAATGCCTTGGTCTCTCAGGGCACTCAGGTTCACTTGCATTGGATACCATCCCATGGCAAGATCTCGGCCAGATGGATCCCTTGGGAGGGTGCGCACCCTGATCTCCAAAGCGCTCTGAATGATCAGGTTGACAAGCTTGTTTCCAGAAAGTGCAAGAGTCGACTCCACGGGTCGAGACGTGAGGCGTTCCAGCTCATGCTGCAGAGGCATTGCGCTTGGGAGTACAAGGCTGTCCAGGCCTCAGCGGAGGCCGCTCGGCGGCTCCATGCCGCCCTGATGGGCGTCGGCTAGCTCTCTTGCCCGCCCCTTCGTTGTAGGGTTTAGGCCCTCCCTTTCGGGTTGTCCTCTTCCGTAGGGCGTGTGGACGCTTGCATCCCTCCTCCGCTGCCACAACGGCTTCGAGGACTTGGCATCCTGGGGTCGCAACCGACAAAATCGACAAAATCGCTGAGGAAGGAGGAACAACTGAAGCCTCGAGGAGGGCAGAAAGCACCTTGACAGGTCACTCAAGTTCGTTGTTTACTCCTGGACAAGGCTTCATTCAGACGTGTCGGTATCGCGCGCGTGTTTCTGCGCTTATGTATCCTTTCTGTTGCTTGTTTTTCCTCCAAGCAGTGTCATTCGAATTCGCAGGGTTATGCAGAGTTCGCTCACTTTCACACCTTTCCAGGGCTCAGGCTTCCGCCCTTGCGGCCGTTCGCGGGCTTCGTGCCCTTTACAGCCTTCCACCTTCCTGCCCTTCACTGGCTCCCTGGTTTTCGCGGGCTTCCTGGCCTTAGCCCTTCGTGGGCTTCCCGCCCTGGGCTCTCTGCCGTTCGCGGGCTTTCGCCCCTTCCTTCGCGGAGTCGCTGCCGTTTGCGGGCTCCCTAGAGCGGTTACTCCTTGTTTTAGAACTGATCTACTCCTGCCGTTTCGAGCGGTTTGCTCCGTCTCCTTCGTTTGGTATGCTTTCGAGCGGTTGGTTTCTTTTTCCCAAGTCCTTCTTGAGCGGTTTGCTCCTTGATCTCAAATCGTCTAGTTACTTGCAAGCCGTTTGCTCCTTGTTCGCAATTTAATTCTCTAGTCTCTTTCGAACGGTCTGCTCCTTTATCTGTTCCTTTGGAGCGGTTTCATCCTTGTTCTCAAATCTCTAGTCTTTTTCGAGCGGTTTTCTCCTTGTTATCAAATTCTGTAGCCGAAAATTTTGCTCCCGTGCTCTCAAATGTTCTAGCCCTTTTCGAGAGGTTTGCACTGGTGTTTGCAACCTCTCCAGCGTTTTTGGAGCGGTTTGCTCCTTATTCATAAACTCTGTAGTCTCTTTCGGGCGGTGTGCTATGTTTTTCAAACTGCCTAGTCCGTTTCGAGCGGTTTGCTCTTTTTTCTCAAAGTCTCAAGTCTCTTTCGCTTGGTTTGCTCCTTGTTTTCAATTCCACTAGTCGTGTTCAAACAGCTTGCTCGTTTTCTCTAATTCTCTGGTCTCTTTCGCATGGTTTGTCCTTGTATTCTCAAGTTCCCCAGTCTCTTTCGAGCGGTTCGCTCCGTTTTCTCAAATGCCCGCGTCTGTTCTCAAATTGTCTAGTCTCTTCGAGCGGTTTGATCCTTGTTCTCAAATTCTCTATTCTCTTTCAAGCGGTTTGCTCCTTGCTCTCAAATTCTCCAGTTCTTTCGCTTGGTTTGCTCTTCTTGTTCAAAGTCTCAACCCTTGTTCGAGCGGTTAGCTCCTTGTTCTGAAATTCTCTAGGACCCTTTCGAGCGGTTTGCTACTTGTTCTCAAATTCGCTAGTCTCTGTCGAGTGGTTTGCTCCGTCTGCTCAACATCTCTAGTCGCTTTCGAGCGGTAGTATCTCTAGTTTCTTTGGGAGGTTTGCTCCTTGTTCTCATCTGCTCTAATCTTTTTCAATTGTTTGCTTCCTTTTCTGTCCCCTTCGAGCGGTTTGCTCAATTGCTTCAAAACCTCCAGTCTCTTTTTCTCAAATTCTCTAGTCTCATTCGAGCGTGTTCTGAAATTCTTTCGTCTCTTTCGAGCGGTTTGCTTTTTGCTGTAAAATTCTCTAGTCTCTTTCGAGCGATTCGTTCCTTGTTCTCAGGTGTTCTCAATTTTTCTAATCTCTTTGGAGCGGTTCGCTCCTGGCGTCCTCAAGTTTTCTAGTCCCTTTCGAGCAGTTTGCGCCTTGTTCTCAAATTCTCAAGTCTCTTTCGAGCGGTTTTGCTCCCTGTTCTCAAATTCTCTACATAGTCGCTCTCGAGCGGCTTGCTCCTCGTTCTTTCTCTGGTCTCTTTCGAGCGGTTGGCTCCCTGCCACAAATTCCGCATTTTTTGAGCGCTTTGTCCTTTTTTTCGCAAGTTCTACGGCTGTTCACAACATCTCTGGTCCCTTTCGAGCGGCTTTTCTTGTGCTCCTCTCGCGGGCCTCCCGAAGGCTCTCGGCTCGGTGGCTTTTGGCAGACTTCTCCAAGCTCACGCTTTGTCCTTTCTGCGTTTCCTCTCCCCTCCCTGTCTCTCGGTCTTTCGGTCTCTCTGTCTGTCACTCTGTCTGTATGTCGCTGTGTTTCTCTGTTTCTCTTTCTCTCTTTGTATTCTTTCTATCACCTCTGCTTTCCCTCGTCCCGCTGGGTTTCCTGCGTCTCTCGTTTTGTCTCTTTCTGTCTCTCTCTCTCTCTCTCTCTCTGTGCTTCCCTCTGTCACCCTCTTTGTCTTTCCAATTAATTTTGTATCTCTGTCTTTCAGTCTTTCGGTCTCTCTGTTTTTATGTATCTTTATTCGTTTGTTCCGTGGGCTTTAGACTGTCGTGAAAAAACAGGTACGCTCGATTAGGCTGCTTTTGCCTTCTTAAACATTCATTTGTTCCTTCGGCTTTAAACTCCCAAACCCAGGGAGCGTGAAAACAACCCCGTATGGCCGTTGAGGTTGTTCATTGACTCCGTAAAATTCCTTTCTTCCTTCTGCCCTAGACCACAAACCCTGAGGATCTGAAGAGGGCGCAGAAAAAGACGGTGAGCATGAGGAGTTTCAGAGCTTGTCCGGATGCCCCTGTGGGAGGCGCTCGATCCCGGGAGGGAATTCACTTCACAGCGAAGCCCGGGAGCCTAGCACGGAAGAAAAGAACGGGAGGCGGAGCTTTGCAGGCCACCTGTGAATACCACACATCCAGTAGCGAGTAGCGGTGCTTCATCAAAACTTTCACAGCAGTATGTGAAGAGCGCAGCGTATCAGGTGCAAGTGTACCGGCGAGGAGTCCGTGCTCTCTGAGGAATGTGGGGAGCAAGCGGGAGTGTCTCGGCTGGCACGTTGCGTCAAAGCCATGTCGAAGGCCGCAGGCACACGAGGAGATGACGAAGATGAAATGGGATGTAGCAGACAGTTTGTCTTGCGCACTGTGCCTCCGATGCGGACCGGATGCTGAGCCGAGGAACGGAAATTCGATGTTACTCGCCTGCCCGTCGAGGCGCCAGCCACCCTTGCAAGAGTCCATGGAACGACTGGCAGTCTTCCCCAAACTTGGCGTAGCTTCACTCTGCCGCCTGAGCTCACTTCAATCAGTCCGGCCGGCATTCGTTGCCGTTCCGACGGTTCTCGTCCTGCATGCACCCAGGATGATGGATACGGGAGGACCGCGATCGTAGCGAACTGCCGCTGCATGGTTTCAACCCCAGAAAGAATATTCCAGAGAGAATGCCGAGAGGAACCTCCGAGGTGCAAGATTCCTTTGCATGATTTTGTGGCACCCCCATCTCCCAAGGTCATGGACATGAGCGAGCGAGGTGCCAGGACGGGTGAAAGAGCGCACAGCACCGCGTTTCGGTGCAACATCGTCATAGTCGAAGGGCATGTTGGCATTCTGCAGCGGAGCCCTGCTCTCTGCCCTCGTTGCTTCAAGCTTGGTCGGCTCCTGTCTGACAGGCCTGGCGTATCAAAAGCAAGGGAGTTGGCAGCAGGAAAATCGAGATCCGCCCGAACAGAGACTCGGATGTGGAATTCGTCCAACTCTGAATTCCATGGAGGCATTTGCGATGCCGTCCGCAGGTGATCAAGGAGGATTGCAATCCATTTGGTGCTTCCTACCTCCGCCGCTGGCAGGCCTGCAAGTGCAAAAAGGCGCCTGCAGTTCTTGTGCGAAGCTCAAGAGGGGAAGACACGCAGACACGCAGATCCCTTCCAGGAGCAGTACTTGTCCTTCAATTGTGGAAAGAGGCGCTCTGCTGCTCTCGCTCTGCTGCTCTCGGAAGAGCTTTGAGGGAGTTTGTGGCGAGCCAGGGCCGCCCTGAGCAAGTTCAGCCCCAACGACCCCGAGGCAGAGCGGGTCGATGCGGGGGTCACTGCAGCGGGTGGTCTGCCTCTCTCTGTCTGCTCTGAGCACTTCTGTACTACTGCAGTTTGCGGTGCAGTGCCGGCAGGTGAAGGGTAGCGGGTGCCGATGCGTCTCCGAGTCGGAGTTGCTCAGGCCCGAGAAGACTCGCCCCGAACACGCCCCGCTTCGCTGCACGGCTGCGCTGCGCTGCGCCCTTCACTGCCTCCGTGCCCGTGCCTGCTTGTCCTGCAGGAACAAGAGCTTCGCAGGTGGCTCGACTTGTTTGCAGCATGCCTCCCCGAGTCTGGCTCCCCGCATCAGCAGCAGCAGATCACAATCCAAGGCGACGTGATTGACGCCGCTCCGCCGATCAGCAAAGTTTCAGAGCCGATGGAAGACGGGCCACTGTCGTGGGCTCCCCAGATCGCGCCTGTCTCGCACGATTCCCGTCCTGACTTGTCCAGCTGTCCTGTGCACTGCAGGCAGACACCCAAATGCAGCCAGCCAGCAAGAAGAGCGAAGAGGAGATGCTCGGCAGTATCTTTCATGTCCGTCCTTGCTGACTTGAGGCAAGGTGGATCCACCGTTTGGCTTCGCTTTTGGCGACATCGTGAGCATCGAGAAGTTGATCCCAGCCGGCCATCTCTTCGTGGCTGGGCAGAACTCACATCAGTCTATCACTTTTCAGATGCATACTGGTTTCTTTAAGCCGGGTCACCGAGAAGAGTTCGTGGTTTGAAGGATTTATAGCCTTGCATCGAGTCATGAGCCATGTCTCGGCCTGCGCTTCTGATGTAACTTTTTCAATGCCTGACTACGCCCCAGGAAGTCCTGGGCGTAGGCCGGTCTCGCGGGAGAAATGGCCATGCTTGCCGCTCACATCCTTCCAGAATATGCGGAGTTATGCAGCGCAGGCTTCTTCCCGCAGTCCAAGCCTGCCAAAATCGCTGGGACAGTCGCGCAGGCGCAAACACGGGCAAGCTCGTGTTGGCTGTGCTTCGGGCAGATTCTGCCTGATGGATGTCAGCTCGCAGGTTGTCTGTTCTGCGGGGACGTCGGGGACGAAGGCGCACTTAGCTGGTGAACTCTTGCACCGCTCCGCCATGGTGCCCTGCTTGGCTTATTCTGGCAGGACCGCGTGTGTCTCCGGAAAGGCCACGAAGAGATCAGCACGTCTGATGAACAACATGTGTCGCCACGTGGATGTTCCGTTGTCCGCATGACGTTGCAGGAAACATGGGCATGAAGTCTCTGGGCTGCTGGTCCCCTGCGAACCTGATGAAGTTGGACGAAGACTTGAATCCGCTTTACTGAGGCGATCCTTGCAAAGAGCTTGCAAAAGACACTGCAAGGGGTACCACGAAGCATGTGCAGCCTGGTCACCGTGTGCCTGACACGGGCACGAGAGTAAAATTGCCCAGACAACGGCATGTCGCAGAACCGATGCCCTACGAAGTCCCGACGTTGGTGCTGGCAGCGGGTTTTCAATGCCAGATGCGACACAGCTCAGTAGAACATCGGAATCTTGGAGTCCGCAGCTTCGGCTCAATGAGTCTGGCAGATGACAAGAGGATTTCCCGTGAGGTCTGAGGTGACAAGCTACAGCCAAGGTTGCCTGACAAGGACCCTGCATGAATAAAATCCTGTGAAAGAAGACAAGCGATGCCATGGCATTCCGATGGGGCAGTCGATTACGAAATATATGAGTCATTCAGTGGAAGCGGCAGGGGCCTCAAGAAAACACACATATCGGCACACGAGCGAAGGCGCTTAAATTGGCCGGTGCCCGATAGGTAGCGACTCGACATTTACCGGCACCTCATCAGGTGCGGGCCACTATAGGGGGGGGGGCGCTGTCATGCCAGTTGATGTCTCTAGCCAGGTGAGGCCTTCACGGACAGCTCGCTGAACGGAGACCCCATCCACGTGCACAAGAGACTGGCACTGGCAGGCCTGATGTTGCGCAGTACCATGGCCCCCCGGCCACGTCTGTGAGCCTGCAGGCCCGCCACGTCTACAAGACGTACGGGGCGCAGCCGCGGCACAGCCGTGGGACGTGGTGAGCTTGGCTTTGCAATCCCGCAGTGAGGCCGTGTCTCTGTGGCCGCGGGGTGGCAGCTTCCGGGCCACGGTCGCTGCCTCGTTGACTCAAGCGTATTCCAGCTTTCGCTCGCCTTGCCTCGAGGCGGTGGATCTGCACAACTTGCAGATCACCGGCCGCAGACTCTTGCAGGTGCAAATGACGTATACCTGTAGCGCAGTGCAAATTGCGTGTGTGCGACTCGCTGCAGGTCACAGCAGATCCCCCAAGTGAGCCTCGCGCTCCTGTGCAGGCCGGCGGCCGGCCGTGTCTAAAAAAAGCAGCCTTCCGGCCCTCCCTGCAGAAGTGGACGTGTTAGGTGAGAGCGGAAGAACCACTCCGAAGTTTACAGGACGGCTTTTCTAACGGGGCATGGGGCCGGCGTAAGTGTCAACACGAGCTCTGCGCTGGGAGGATTCGTTCCCACCTTCGGGGCGCCACTCCCAGGTCACAAGCAGAAGGAGTTTTTCGAGCCGCATCCGGGCACTACCTCCCGAGGCCTCGGACCGCGGCGCCGATTTCGCCGTGGCTTCGACATCATCCCATACTTGGTGCCGTGCTTCAAGGTGTGGGAAGTGCAGGGTGTGGTTTCGCAATGTTTCGCCGAGTTGCTCTTTGTCTTCAGGGGAGCCGCCCCAGGCGCGGCCCCTCTTACCGGACGCCCGAACCTCGAATATATGCAATGAATATAAAACCCATCGGTCTTGGGCTTGGGAAGGGATTTTTACCGTGGCCGAGGCCACTTCAAGACCGTGGCTCCAGCTGCAGTTGGCAAGACACCGCGATGCACGGTTTTTTCTCAGCTGAGCCTGGCCAGGCTGAGCCCACGGGACTCGAATTGGACCGGGCTGACATCGACGCCGCCCGGACCTCAGGGAAAGGCAGGAAGAGGAAGGAGAATCAGCTCTGACTCCGGGGCTTGGCCGCGGCTCCGCAGGCGGGTGGATCCGTCGCCTCGCCGGTCCGAGGCCACAGCTTCCCTTCCCTCCATCCCTTTGCATCCCCCGGCATCCTCCTTTGCTCCTTGGTTCAGAGCGCCGCCGTCAGCGTCTTCGCTCGCTGCCGGCTCTTGGCTCGATCTGTGGAGCTTCAGACGGGGACGAAGCACACGGCACATCATCGCACAACCCCGCAGAGCCCGTGGCGACAGCTACCATCCGTAGATGCATACAGAGCAACACCCCTCACTCCCCCCAGCATCCGGTCTCATCCGGTCTGCAGGCTTTCTGACTAAGCCAGTTGAGAATCTTCCAGCCCGGGCTTTCCAAGCGGCCCCCACCCCTGAAAAGCTTCCGTAGCTCGGAGCTGGAGCCGCGTCGGAGCCATGAAGCTCGATGCAACCGCCTCAGAGCAGCCATTCCTCGCAGATCGTTACAAGTGGGTCCCATCCTTCTGTGAGCTGTACCGAGGTGACGATGTTCCGGTACATCACCAAGGAGGAGTTCAGAGTTCTCACGGCGGTTGAGATGGGAATGAGGCTGATGGCAGCCATAGCTCTCCGAGTGCTGGCGGTTTCATCTTCTGCCAGGAACCACGAGCACGTTCCAACTCCTTTGGTCGAGAGCATCGCGAAGATCAGCATCTTCCTAAGCACAAATGCCACGAGCTTTGCGAATCGGTGTCGCCGGTTTGAACGATGCGAAGCCAGATCGCAGCAGCTGCTACAAGATTCTGCAGAATCTCCTCCGCAACAAGTGCCTAGCCCAGATTTTGATCCGCTTCTTGCGATGCGCAAGCGCAAGCCACGAGTGAAGTGCAGCCCAGGCTGGTGGGCCACGACGGCTTTGGACTGAGATTTGAGAGCTTGCGCTGAGAGGAAGCTCTGCAGCCGTCCTTCCAGTTTCCAGGGCAGAGCTATGATGGGTGGCGGTTGACCTACCACGGCTACGACTTCCTGGCCTTGAGGGTGGGCCGCAGTGAAGAGCACCTGACCGGAGCTGCTGAGTGCTTTGCTTCGGGAGGCGCTGGCGGCTCGCGGCACCCTCACTGCAGTCGGTCGAAGGCTGGGCGCTGGAAGCTCAGGAACCAAGGCGATTGAGGACGTTCCTTTCTCTCGGGCACTGATGTGCACGCTTCACCCATTCAGGGAAAGCTGCCGTTATGCAAGCTGGACTGAAGCATGCCCCAGGTCGGGAAGGAGTCTGATGTTCACTACGCACAGGCGCGCTAGGGGTCCATCGGGAAGCCATCCTTCGGTCGTGGTCGTGGGTGCAGGGACCCGACGGGGAGCTCGTCGCCCTGAAGCTTCACAGACTTGGCCATGGCCACAGCGTCACAGCCGCAGGCCGTAGGTTGTGCCTCGAAGTTTCCGAAGGTCGAATCAGTTTCCGAGCCATCAAGGAGAAGCGCGACTACTTGAGGCCCTGGGCGCGGTGCAGTGAGAGGTAGACACAGATGTTGCCCCGAGGCATCGAGTCCATGCATCCTGGATGTACATGGCGAAGCTTGCCGCGGCCAAGGAGTTCGCCTACATGAAGGCTCTAAAGGACTGGCTGGCACTGCTGACTTTGAATGCCAGTTGCTGGGTATGTCAATTGTTGACGTTCGCAGGACGAGGGATTTCCTGTTCCCACTCCTATCGATCAAAACCGCCACGCTGTGGTGATGTCTTTCGTGAGGCCCTCAGGTCAACGGGACGACATAGTCGAACGGAGCGACACTCAGCCGGATGTGTCCCGGATGCGTGTCAGGTCGATGCGAAGCCTTTGTTCCAGCTGCGGCAGCTTCAACATCCAAACCAGGCACGGGCCACGGACGGGCCAAACCCACGTGGGGCGGGCTGGATTCTCTCAGCTGAGGTGTTGGAACGCCTAATGAGGCTCGTGGTCAGGCTCGCGCCAATTCTCGCACAGCAATCGAGGTCTCCAGGAGTGCGATTCGGTTGAGCAGGTTGCTGAGAGCTGGCATCGTTCACGGCGATTTCAATGAGTTCAACCTCATGCTGGATGAGGCACTCTCGACTGTGAGCGATGTGTTGGTTTGAGAACCTAGTCACCTCGTTGCTTCTGATCCAGGACGAGAAAGTCACGTTGATTGACTTTCCCCAGATTGTGAACAACAGCCACCCAAACGCAGAGGACCGGGGTCGGAGACGCTTGATATTCTGATGCCCTCCACTACGTCGTTGCAGGAGTTCTTTGACAGAGATGTCAGATCTGCCTGATGTCTCAGCTTGAAGTCCCTCCGGAGTTCCTGAGTGACCTTATACACGGCAGAGTGCTGAGATCGTGGAGTTCTTCCGGAAGCGGCTCAACATCGAGGCGTGCAGCCTGACGTTGTTGGTGATTCTGAGGATGAGAGGGCCCGGGTTTGCATTTATTTGTCTTTGATGGCAGGTGCAAGAGTGGCCGACATTCCAGGAGGCGGGCGAGAGGGCGATGCAACGGTACCGATGGACAGCCGCGCATTGGATGCCTTGTGCCCTAAACCAACTGATCCCAAGTGCTCAAGGATACATAGGAGATCATCGGAGTGTACCTCCGAAGAGGGCTACCGTTGGCTGCTGTCGGCACTGTTGGCCCATGTTGGCCCTGTGAAGGCCTTGCAGGATGACCGAGAAGAGGAAGTCTCTGGGGGCCTGAAGGCTCGCACGTCTTCAGCAAGCAGATCTCGTTGATTAGACAAGTCGAACTTGGAGAGCAAGGTCACGGGCTTCAAGGCGGAGGAAGACGCTCTGCTGGCAGGGACCTCACTTCTCTGCTGCTGTTGGCCCGGTTGGCCCTGTCTCCACTTAGTGTTTTGGTGTCCCGCCGGAGGTTGCCGCGCACGAGCAAGGCCGAGCTCATCGCGAAGACGGAGCGGAGGCCTTGACAGGGAAGTGCTCTGCTTTCGGCCTGCTATGGCTATGGCCTGCCCTGGCGTGGAGGACGAGGAGGACGAAGAGGACGAAGAGGAGGTGGAGGAGCAACCGGGCGAAGTCAAGGAGGCAGCTGCCCCTAAACTCCAAACATCGCCTTGACCCTGATTGCGGCTCATTTGATTGAACTTCCATCCTTCAGGCAATGGCCTTCCAGCCCCCCGCTCGGCCAGCTGTTGAGGCGGGTTAAGGCAGGCGCAGAAAGTGGTGATGGGTGCTAGCGTGATGCCAGGAAGGGCTTCAAGACCTCCTTGCTGCCGGAAGCAGAGAGGCTTTGGAAGAGGATGGGCTTTGCAATCCTTTTTGCCTCGCTTGGCCGTGTACTTGTTGCTTGTGACACCAGGACTGCAAAATGGACGAGGCCTTTCCACACGGCGGGTTCATAAGCTAAGCCTAATCAATGAAGCGTTGAAGGGAGCACAGGGCATAGGCCGGCAGACAACGTGCGGGGGGTCTGATGCGAGATGCTCTTTTCTGGACAGGTGCTGGCGGCCAGCAGCAACCTCAGCCTCGCTGTGGTCACGGAGGATTCGGCCGAGCCGGGTGGTGTTTCTCTTCTCCGTTGCAGGCGAGGCTGCGCAGCAGGCAGAGCCGCAGGCTCCAGGTGATGAGTGGCCGGGCTGCATAGTTGCTCCTTCCGACTGAACTTGTGCTGCACTCGGCAACGCTGAATGCCACACTTCCCGTCAGGGCGAAAGGGGAAGATGAGGATAGTGATGGCGAGGATAGCGAGGACCGCTTTTGCTGTACCATCGAACCTGCCGCATAGCTTTTAATGTGTGCAGCCACCACCTGGTGAAGGAGGAGGCAGCGCCAGGGCAAGTTAGCCTCCCTGGCGCAGATTAGTCAACTTTGTGAAGTTGGTCGCTCGAAGACCTTGCTTTACGCATGTCTCGAGACCTGTGACTGATCCGTGAAAGTTGCAGAATGTCACTGCTTCCGACATCGTCAGCTCACCACAGTGTGAAGGTGTCGACACAGGCGGGCGGCGGGTGCGCAAGCGCCAGACAGCCAAAGAGGCCCCATCATTATGTGGTTGCGTGCCTTCTCAGCAGACCGATGGCAACTTCTTTGTACCAGCGAGCTTCGCAATACAGGCACGAGCTAACTTGCAGAAGCAGCAGAAGCCCATCACTCAGAAGCGCATCTTGCTATGCCCCAGTGCTTCATGCATTCGCCAGCTTATGACTCACGACGCTATTGAAGGAAGAAGCCTGCCAAAGCTAACAACCAGAAGTGCAAGGACCCAGAGACATCCAAGGGCCTTCCTGTGGCAGGGGACCTTCTTGCGAGTAACTGAATTTGAAGCGGAGAGGAGCACCGTCGCGCCAAAGCTGAGATCAAAGAGTGGCTAAGCTGACAAGTTTAATATCTCCCGTCGACAGTGAGATACGAGGTGCAGGTCAGCCGTTGTACATAGTTCAAATCTTAGCCTCCCGGTGTGAAGAAGCCGCCCATGCCATGCCCGGTGACAGTCGAAGACTCTCACAGAGGGCCCTTGATTTGGCGCAACACACCATGAGAGTCAAAGAAGACCAAGCAATGCGCATTCTGTGGTTGGGTCAGATGTCTCAAGCAGCGCCTTGCTCTGACGCAGGCGAGGCTCCAGGAAACGCAAGTCGAAGGCCTTGCGGACACCGAAATCAGCGAGCCTCAGTGCCCTGGCCGATCTCCAGGACTGCGTGAGGTGGACCGGGAAATCCTGGAGCAGTTGCGGGCGCTGAGTGAGGTGCAAGCACAAATTCAGCAGAAATCGCCGAACTCCGATGTACGCTGTCCTCCGCTTCTTTTCTCAGGCCGTTAAGGCCATCAGTACGACCAGCACTCCAGGCGGAGCGGAGCATCAAAGTTTGCTGGGCCTTGCATGCGGCACTGAGAGCCTGACAGGCGGCACTGCCGAAAAGCAGGATACCGTCCCCGCTCAGATGTTTCAGCAAACCATAGGGCTCTGTGAGCATCTGTGTACTCGAAGGTCGCAGACCAGCTTGCTGCAAAGAGGGCTGCCGAGGCAGGAGAAGGGTCTCGGAGTGGATCGCAGAACGTCCTTGGTCGCGTGTAACTACTTCAGAGGCAAAGAAGCGGCTTCTCTCCGCGTCCTGCCTCGCGCTGGGAGTGAAGGCCGGCACCCGTTAAACCGTGAGACCAGGCCGCCTAAACTCTACGCGCAGGACGATCGGCTGATGCTCGTCGATTGCTTCCTATCCTGGAGCCATGCTTGGCGTAGCTCAAAGGAAGCTCCCAAGGACGCGGCGGAGTTTCTGCTCGCGTCCTGGCTCTCGCTCTCGGAGCTGCAGAGGATACATCCACTCGGGATGCTGCGGCGCAGGCTGAAGACAGGCATCGAACGCAGTGCTTAGTGGCTGGTGTGCTTGCTTCTGAGTGGCCTTGCAGATCACCGGCTTCGCATCTTCCAGAGGTGTGCTGCAGCTGATGAGGGGTACTGTGACTGCTGCTTCTTGTTGAACCTTGTCGTGCTTGTTCAAGGAAGTGCAGGCAGAAGATCCGTCAGGAGCCACCGTGCGTACGAAGTCTTGCCTGATCCCTGATGTGCAGTCAATGTTTCTCACCGATCAGTGTTTTGCAAGCCTTGTAGAATCAGATTTGGTTCTGGCGAATGCGAGCTTCCCTCGTGCACGTTGCTAACCTTGCTCCATTGCTACCTACTCCAATGCAGGGTCTGTTGGAAGAGACTTTGCTGCCCTTTGTCCCACATGGCGAAAAATGCTGGCGGTTCTTCAGCAGCTCCTCCTTGGTTGTGCAGGCAAGTTGCTTCGGATTTCTCGGCAAAGTCTTTCCGGGCCACCCTGCTCAGCGGTGGGGAAGACACAAACACTAGCAAGCAGCTCTTGCGTCCCTGCTTGAGTCTTGGGAAGTTTTCTTGTGTCAGAAGTTGTTTTCTCTGTCCCTCACATGCATTCGCGCGCCTTCCATCAATGGATGTGCAAGCCACAGTGGTTGTCCGTTGACAGGCCGACTGTCTTCAAGTTTGGTCGAGCCATGTGGCAGGACCTGTTTTTCCAGTGCTGGCAGACCACGCCATACGTGCCCTTCTGGGCGAGGAGGCGACACGCTTCCGCTTATGCAAAGCCGGGATGATGCGCTCCCCGTGTCTCACTATGTCTCACTGTAGCCTTTGCAGGTTTGGCTGGATCCTGATGGTTCCCTGCACGGCGCATCCTTGTGGCTGTCTATGACGCCTCCGCAGGCGCATGTCCCGCGTTGCTGCGATGTTGATGTCGATTTTGTTAGGTGAGGCTGGTGGTTGACCCGCCGGTTTAGAAAGACACTGACTTTCAAGTGTCAGGCATCGCGCAGATTCCTTCAAACATTCGACATTTGTCTTCCTGAAGAGGTGCGGTTTGCAGGGAAGACATGTCCTTATGACTGCAAGGCAATCGAGCCACTGCCAAGGTGCCTTCTGCAACGCCCTCGGCTCCGTGTCTGCCTCAGCCGCCGTTGAGCACATTCCCTTGCGTAGTCCCTGGGCCAAGTCTCTCAGTCTGTATGGCCCAAATTGCGATCGTCAGAGGGTTTCGGCCCGCAAACCAGGGTGTCCTGACACGTCACGTTAGAAGCGAGCCACCAAATATCGCAGAAGCCCATCTCTCATACAATCCCCGTGCTGATCCAAACAAACTGCCTGCATTGGCGCATTTTTGCGTGGTGCGCTGCATTGCTCCCATTGCATTTGTGCTTCGGCGTCTGTGCCATGCAACCTTTCGGGCCGTTGCGATGTCTGCTGCTGGCGGTGATGGGTGTCCTTGCGCAAGCGGATGAACCCATCGTCTTGAAGCCGGGAGAAGCGGAGGCAGGACTCTCTGAGGCTTTGTCCCCCTTTGCGAATTGCCTGCGGCAGGCTGGCAAGTCACAGAAGATGATGGAACCTCGTCACGACAGCTCAGACTCCGCTGGTACCTCCTCAGTCATAGTGCTGGAGCCCTGGAGATCGAGGTGATTATTCCAGGGGGGAATGTGCCAAATCACCACTACCAGCAGACGGCCCAAGCAATTCAGGCAGGATGTGTTTTTGTTTGTGTTTTGAGAGTTACGGAAGCAGCATCGCAAGGACGCTGCCGCAGAGAAAGGTTTGAGCCTGTGGCTGGCAGGAGCCTCGGAACTCTTGGGCCGATCGATCTGTTGCGAAATAAAGGTTGTTTGGGTGTGACATGCCATCGCCAGGTGGTGCCGACCGTCTTCCAAAACCTCTGCATCATCAGCTGTGCTGCGACGTGGCTCTGCTCCCCGCTGCACTCGGCAGTGGAGGAGAGTTGGACGGAGGAGAGGCACAGCATCGTCAGACTCGAAATGTCGCGACTTGCAGGGGGCGCTCTCCGCCGCCGCGAAGCAGGGCTGGAATCGGACGAACGACTCCGAAAATTTGTGGCTGGCTGGGCACAGCCTCGGTGCCACCTGTGCAAACAAGCTTTTCCAGGCTCGAGGGGGCCCCCTCATCTCTGCAACTCCTTCCCGGCCTGCCACGCCTCGGTGGCTTTGAAGGCCTACAACGCCCACAACTCCAGCAACTCGGGCTCGAGTCCCTACGCTGGTATGGTGGTCATGGGAGGCTACGTGGATGAAACAGGAGCATGGCGGCGTGGTGACGTTGTGTAGCATCGGCGAGTATTGCTGTGTGTGAAGACTTCCATTTGAGTTCGGAGGAGACTACGACCTGCTCGGCTATCCGGTGCCTGCTCTTGTCCTCAGCCAGCCGGTGCACTTCACAAGCAGGTCTCTCGTCAGAACTGGCAGAAAGCGGCGGCGCTTTAAGGTCCTGAGCCTGAACGTGGAGCTGGACGGCGGCCTTGCAAGGCATTAGCAGCAGCAATGGCAGTAGGAGCAGTACCAATAGTCAGTGGTTAGTCATAGTCGCAGGAGGAGTAGTAGTCGTCGTCCTAGTAATGGTATGCGGGAACATAGGTCTACATACCGCGTTGAACGCATGATGTGGTTTGGGTGCATTCTCCCTTGTGCAGACTTCTCAGAGGCCGGGCAAAATCTCGACGTGGTGGCATCAGTTCCTGAAGCTTCGGCAACAGAAGGGCTTGAAGGCTGCGGCCACTGACAAGCCAGTGATCGCAGCAGCCTTGGAAGGAAGTCTCACGAGTAGCGTTACGTGCAACGGCTGGACAGCCGAGGTGCTGCCGAAGCTGAACCACTCGGACTTCTGTCCCGGCTTTGATGTGCCCGGGGACCTTCTTGCAGAGGTCCCGTGGGCACGTCTCGTTGACTCGTTCACGGAGTGCATGGTCCGGCGGCATTCGACCAGTGACAACAGGTGGGACAGCAGGAGGCGACGCGTGGCTCGGCCCTGAAGCCGCCGGTGGCGACATCGGTGGCGACAAGAAGGGCTTTAGTGGTGCAGCCCGGGGTCTTGAGTCAGTGTCGCTGGGGACCCGAGGCACCATTGGTGAGACAGTCTCCGCTTTTCTGGCACTCCATTGGAAGGGAGCAGAAGCAAAAAAAGCTTCAGTGCGAGGCTTAGTCTCTCTATCAGGCAGCTTGCCCTTTCAGGTCCGGGTGATGTAGCGTGCTCTGGTCAGGCCCTTGAGCTCCTGAAGAGCCAGCTCCAGTGGACGGAAGGTTTGTTGGGTCCCTACCTCGAGGTGCCCCTCGAGAGCCACCATGTTTTGCAGTCTAGCCAGGAGCTTGCGCAGATGAAGAGAGAACGACGCGGTTAGCTCGAGTTGTCTCATGCCAGGCACAAGAGTTGGAAAGAACGGCAGCGGACCACAACGTAAGCTCAGAAGGCTTCGACTTTGAGAGCTCATGTTTCCACTTGGGTTTTTTCAAAAATCTGGGCAGATTGGGCTCAGGAGCGATGGAGGTGTCTGTGTGCATATGTCGTGGCAGCTGATCACCATGTGGACCTGGGATTTACTCGAAACTCTTGGGATCGGGGAGCAAGAGACAAGTTAGCCTTAGGAATACGAAAGAGGGGTGTCTGCGACTGCGCAGAGCCTTGAGCCTGGCACTGCTCAAGCTGTAGCAGCAGCAGAAGGATCTAGCCTCATGGCGGAACGGCGGGACGCCGGTGAAGCTACACAAGAAGAGAAGCGGAGAGAGCTCAGGGACATGGGCCTGCGAGGTGGCATGCACGTGGAAGTGCTGTCCAGGACTGTCGCTGCTGAGGTCTCAGAAGACGAGGACACAGCAGCGAGAGCCTTGACGACCCAGCAGGTTGAGGAGCACGTGACCTCGCAGTCGGCGGGTGGAGAAGTGCCGGAGGACCTTACTACTGTGTTGAAAAGTCAGACTCGCGGCGCACCCCGAGATGGCAGAGCTCCCAGGGCCTCGGACTGCGGAGCTGTGAAGCAGGAGAGGAGCAACAGCTCCTGAACAGCCTAAAGAGATGGTTCCAAGAGTGCCGGGGGGTGCACCCCGGGTGAAGCTCGAGAGACCAAGAAAGCGGCCGTGGGGCCTCTGGCCTCTGCCGCATGCAATCTGGCCACGGGCCTTGTAGCCGAGCAACTGGCCAGAGACCACGAGCGACAACTGGAGCGAGTTGAGCCTCGCACTTCGCTCCAGTTCTCGCTGGTGTGCTCTCGCCTGCAGCTTGGACCGTTCTGGAAGAACCTCAGCTGTGGAATCAGTGCTAAGGCTTGCTAAGGTATCGCAAGTCGACCACGACCCATTGGTGGGCACGGTCATTTGAAAGCTTTCGCCTTTTGCACTGCATGGCAGTGGATGTGAGTGTGCAGCGGGTTAACTGAGTATATTCACGTTCATGTCTTAAGCATGCCATGAACCTACGTCAAGCCTTCTGTGCAGTGTGTTCGACAAACTTCACCCTTGGACAGCGCAAAGCGTCTTGCGTGTGCAAAAGTCTCTGTCAACAGAAACGGCTTTGTGCATTCCTGGCACTGTGGCAGGCTCGAGCCCTTTCTGCAGCCGGGCTCAACATGTCCTGGCCGGTCTCAGTGCAGCGGATGCGCAGCGGTTGCAGGCTGTGGTTCGCGGTTCCCGAAAGAGTCACGAGGGGCAGTTACAGCATGACCACTGGTATTCTCGTGAGAACAGATTCCGCAGGTGTGCGTGTGCATCGCTCTTCCATGCTGCCTGTTAAGAGCAATAGAGGTGTGAGCAGGCAGCATCCTGCAGCAATACCACCTGTAGCATTCCTGAAGCCCTGAACAAGTTTATGGTCAAGCTGTCCTCGAACTTCTACAGAAGTCTTGGAATCCGAAATTCTAAAACACAAAGCCTTCCACAACCGCTTTGTAACTAGAAGGTCCAAGACGGCTTCCATGTCTCGTCTCCCAATCTGGAGCACTGCCATCCGGCGTGGACTGCAGGGTCCTCAGGAAAGCCGCCACGGCGACAGCGAAAAGAAGGATTCTCCTGCACACGTTTGGAACCCCGCCCTTCCCTTCTTTGCCCTGCTTCTTTGCAGCCAAATTAGCGATGAGGTGGAGGGGAAGAAGCTTCTGGTCCGATCGTGCAGCCACACGAACTACTATCCCGACATCAGTATCGCGGCAGCATGTGAATACCAATCACCGGCACGCCTTCAGATGAGAGTGGTTGAGCTTGGGACAATCGGGGGCAGCCGAGGGTTGGACACAATTCGGGGGCTGAGAAGCTGCAGCGCCAGTCGAGAGGGGTTGTCCGGGAGGGCCGTCTGCTGCTCCTTTCTTCTTATGTCCTGCAGAAGAAGAAGCAGAAGGGATAGTGTGAGACGCAGAGAGGCTGGTCAGGGCTTCGTGAGCCACGCTGAACCCAATAAGGCAACACCGGCAAAATCACGGCGGCCGAGGAGATAGGTTGCAAGTTGCTATCGGCAGAGCGCGTTGCCCAGCAGCTTCAGGCCACCAGCTAAGACAAGTACCAAATGCTTGATTCAACATGAGAATGTCCGTTTGGTGACGTGGTATTGACCAGAGCCGAGCTAGACTTTGCGATTCAATGAGGGAGTACTGGGAACCAGAGTTGTGCCTTTGTCACTTCCCTTCCAAAACTTATAAAAACACCCTTATTTTGTCAGCGGGGTTTCACCTGTGTTGTCTCCGGCCAGACGCACCCTGAGCATCGACGGTTACCCTGCGCCGCGATGAACCGAGTCGCCGTGCAAGTAGCTGAACAGTGTCTTGCCTGCTAAGATGATACCACCACCACCACAGCCAGCACCAGCCATGTCCTCCTCCTCCTCCTCCTCCTCCTCCTCCTCCTCCTCCTCCTCCTCCGCCTCCTCCTTCGCCTCCTCCTCGTCCCCATCATGATCACCATCGTCATCATCATCGTCATCGTCATCGTCGTCACCAGGACCAGCACCAGCATGACTATCACGAGAATCACCATCATCATCATCATCGCCACCACCATCATCATCTTCGTTTTCATCATCACCATCATTGCCATCATCGCCACCATCATCATCATCATCGTCGTCGTCGCTGCTGCCACCTCTGCACCACTCGAATCATCCTCGTCATCCTCCTCTTGAACATCATCACTATACAATCATCATCATCATGATCATCGTCATCATCATGGTCATGGTTGCCACCATCATCCTCAATACCGCCGTCACCATGTGATGCAGCATGTTTACGAGTGGTGGTCATAACAAAGAACGTCTGGGTGACGAGACTCGTGTCACAATTCACGGGATTCCTTCGGCTGCGAGTCGTACTAGTCGTAATCACATCGCGGAAAGAAGCAAGAAGAGCGAATCACCGACTTCAGTGACAAGTAAATGGCATCTCACCTCCTTGCAACACAGAGGCTCGCAGCTGAGAGCACGCTGCGGCGATATCGCGAGAAGGGCCGTGGCTGGTGCTTCCTGGATGACTCGCCGTCTGTGGCCGGACCTGTCTGGGTCTTCAAGGATCGGCTGCCAGCTTGGAGATGAGCACGGGTACGCCTTGTTGGGAAACTCGACAGTTTTGCATGAAAGCTTTGATGAAGCAGCCCAGGCTTGCCCTCAAGGAGAACAGCACCTGTATGGCAGCACAATCCCCGTCCATGCTGACCGATGTCAATGCAAGGACATCTCTGGTATTGCCTTGGAGGGGGTTGGAAGGCTCTCAAATTTGTCGGATGGCGGATGGTGTTGGTTCAAGTCGTACCCTTGCAAAGGGAATAGCTATAGCCAGACATGTCATGACAGCCGATGCTTGCAGGATTTATCCTGGCATCCACTACTGCCCATTGGCATGGCAACAGATGCGTTCACGTCGCTGCTCTTGCATAAGAGAGTGCGCCTAAGGCAAGCTTCTGTCACCTGCTCGGGTGTTGGACTGGATGATGACGGACAGCCTAAAGCCAGGACGGCCGCTGGAAGCCCGCTTGCGCCCCAAAATCAAGCCGCCCCTGCCTCTGTGGGAGGCAGTCAAAGTGACGTCTCCATCATCGTTTGAGCATGTTGGAGGCCTTGGCGAGCTTGAGCCTACAAAACGCGATGGAAGTACAGACCTGCTAACCTGCTCCTTTGATTGCTACAGATGCGGCTTCGCACTTGCACAGGCCCACGGCCGCAATTTTCAGCAGGAAAAGGGGGTTGGCCGTTTTGCTGCCCGCATTTTCCATCAGAAGCCTGACAAAGAGCAGACACAAACTGTACAGGGCTTGCCAAAGTTACTCCGAAGTGCTGTCCCAAAATTCGAAGCAGAACCAGGAAGGAAAAAATAGCGCCATCCCAGAGGAAGACTATCCATGTTTAGAAACATATGCTGCTCGTGCAATCCTGGGCAATGAGCACTCTTTTGCTTCAGTGTTTGTGAGAGTGCTCTATCTCCCCGCAGCGCTGTGTAACCTCAGATCACGTCCAGTTCCTTTCTGAAGCTCCCCTCGGTGCAATGGCTAGCATGATGGGTGGTATGGGTGACGCCATGAAGGAGCAGGACCGGGCTGTTGGCGTCGAAGCCTTAAAGTGCAGTTTCGTGTTGTGTTTTCCACACATTCACGCAGGCCAAGAAGAAGATTGAGGACGAGATGGCCGAAAAAGCACCTGGCTCCATCAAGCCCTTCTTTCCTTGCTGCGGCGGTCCGGTCGGAACCATGGATAAGTGCATCTGCATGGTCCCCGCGGATCAGCAGGAGCAGGCGTGGCACCCGAGCACACGAGAGAGAAGCACTCTGAAAGCAATACGTAAGAGCTCTTGCCGAATCACGCCATCACGCCTATTGGTTCCTGCCCTATCTTACTTCTCGTGCGCACGCCTGCCCGCATGACCTTCTGAAGCGGAAAGCGAGGAGTCTTCAAGCAAGATGCCTTCTTTGCAGTACAGTCAGGTGAAATCAGCCATTCAGAAGTACAAGGACATCTGAGTGTTGAGCGCCTGCACAGCAGGGCTGGGGTCCCTTGACGGGACTCTGGGCTGAGTATGGCTGAGTTTTCCTCCCCCGGCAGCTGGCAGCAAAGATGCTGTGCAAACCTGGCGGCGGGCAGATACTGCGAAAAAGGGAGCGGCGTGTAGCGACGGGCTTCAGGTAGGTCGGCCCTGGCAGCTGAGTCGTGATTCGCCACATGAGGTTGCAGGAAGTTTCCATCCAGACATCTCCGCGCTTGGCGCTTAGCTGCTGCAATCGGAAGGGATCCCTTTTGCAAGGTCGTGTCGCAGTTTCATCGTGCTTCGGGTACGGCCGTAGTTGCCGCTCTGATCCAGTGAAGCCACTGCACAAGCGTGCTGGATGGATTGAAGTTCTTTGAAGGTCAAGGTCAGCTGATGTCCTAGCCCCAGACCTCTTGTGGTGTTCGAGAGCTTGGATGTGATGAGATTCATTTGCAAAGCAGTGGACGGAGCTGTATCCCTGGCTGACCCGTATGCGGATCGGGCTCGAGATCACTTGTGCCGAGCTCGCCACTCTCAACATGGCTCCGCGGAAAGTCTCCGGAAAAACACGCCCTGAGGCCATGACATCGAGACTTTGCTTGCTCGTCACCTATTGGTCCTGCCAGGACCCACCCAAAAAGCGCCAAAAAGTCGGCTCAGCTGAGTCATCCAAGGAAAACCAGGCTCCGGTGTAGACATTTCTCTGCTGATGCATTTTGCTCGGGACTTGACATGGCTTCCACCACATCAGTGGCAGACAGTTTCTTCCATACATATCCGTGCTCAGTTGGAAATCGTGATTGCGAGATGTAGTCATTGGCTCCCTGCATGGCTTCGTCGTTCGGGTGTCGGTAGTCGTGGTCTTGGTCGTGGATATCGTAGTGGTACTGTAGTTCGTGGTCTGATTTCCACGGTGGCGGTGCCGGATGGCGGCTGGCGGTGGCGGCGTCGCAATAGCTTCGTTTGCACGGATTTTATCGAGGCGTCTGACTATCGTAGCATCATGTAGCATCTCTGGTTGAGTAGTGAGTGCACACACCATCCAGGGAGACGTGAGGGGAGGTCGCGAAGCGTGCAGCAAAAACACAAAAACACAGCAGTTCAGAAGCATGTCTTTCTCCGACCACATGCATAACACATGTCTACGCATGGATCGCAATGCCGTCGTTTTACTCGCCGGTTTCAAGCCTGCCGCAGCGAGTTCACCAG
This sequence comes from Symbiodinium sp. CCMP2592, assembly GCA_905221615.1. Classification (NCBI taxonomy): domain Eukaryota; class Dinophyceae; order Suessiales; family Symbiodiniaceae; genus Symbiodinium; species Symbiodinium sp. CCMP2592. The sequence continues at coordinate 91,961 of CAJNDT010000386.1, read as the reverse complement.
CCAGTGTAGTCAGACCCTGCGGGGGCAATACGGGCCGCTGAGTTGCAAGCCTAGCTGGTGAGTGGTCTGCGAGTCGTAGCACTTCGCAGCTGGCAGTGGCAGTGGTGGTGATGGAGGAGTAGTGCGTAGGACCTAGGAGGAAGGCGGAGGACTGATTGAAAGTCGTTGGCATCTTCCAGCCCTCACCACTCGCAGAGTGCCGCCTTCCGGTCGTCGCAGGCCCTGGTAGCCGCCAGCGAGCCGGGCCAGGAGGCGCTGGTGTCGCGAGGGGGCGGCCGCGGCTTGAAGGCTCCGAGACTGAGACGGTTTATTTCGCTTCGTAGTTTCCACATCTGCGATCGTCTGGTGCCAAGAGCAGTTGGTGAGGGGTGGAGTGCAATTGGTTCCTGGTGCGGATGATGAGGGACGACGATGTGCTGCTGATGCTGCTGCTACGCTCGTCGTCGTGGTCGTCGCAGGCGTGGAAGTACTTGTGTCGGTGGTGGTGGTGGTGGTGGTGGTGGTGGTGGTGCTGGTGGTGCTGGTGGTGGTGGTGGTTGTGATGGTGGTGCGGTTCATGTAGATGACAAGGAATTCAGGATGTATAATATCAGTGTCACCATGGTTACCAAGAAGACACAGGCGCGATCATGGTGCTTGCCGTCGCTGCTTGCTGCTGATGATCACGAAGCAGGAGATGATGGTGACGATAACATTGGCGACGACATGAATGATGATACGCAGGACAATGACGATGTGATCGCGATTAGTCAGTATCTGAAGTGTAGACGATGAAGATGTTGCTGGCGATGATTACAGCGGTGATTTGGGAAGGGAAAGAGGGAGCCGAGGCCACTTTCGACTACCCTACTGGCGACATCGTGGTGATGCTGTTGCTAATGATGGCGATGTGGCGATGATCATGATGCTGGTAATTACTGACGATGAGTGCGGGCAACGCTTGGTGTGAATGCCGGATGACATACTTCATCCTTCACTATATCTAGTTAATCTAGTCAGCAGGAACTGAATTCTCGGTGGGGTTCGCGAGGTGCCGCTAATTGAACAAGGTTTGTTTGCTGGTGCCAGGCCGTGCAGAATGCTCGGGAGCAGTCGTCGACGGTTTCAGGCCACGAGGGGTTCCCTCAAGTGCCTCCGAAGAGATGGTAAGCGGTTCCGCGGCTAACAGCTTTCTGGACCCACTCTTGATTCTGGGGCTGAAGCTCTTCTTGGCCTTTTCTTCTACCTGCTCCTGCCATACTCGTAGATTTCTCTGGCTGTGGGAATCCTTTTGCCGAAGGTCAAGAGTGCATGCTCCAAGACAAGATGCATTAGGCTCTCCGGCGTGCCAGGCCCTGATGGCACCCACACGGAAAGCAAGAAGTCCGTAAAGGAGCAGAGGCTTTTCAGAGTCGGGCGCTTGGTTGTTTCGCGGCTCTGACTGAATCGAAGCCGCATGAATCCCTAAGCCGCCGAGGCGCACAACAATGCCCACGTGGAAACCAAGGCCACAGCTGCATCGTGCATGACTTACCATGCGCTTTCAAGCGGTTTCCTAAGGTGATGTCTGAGCAGAAGCGAAAGACAACAAAGAAGGACCAGAGTCAGAGACTCTTCGACATGGAGGCCGTGTCTTTTGGCTCCTCCCGGGCAGGACGGCACTGTGGTCGTCACGGAGAGCAAGAGCATCAGGAAGGTGCCGCATGTGCCACTCTGCCCTCTCCGCATCAGATCCGAGGGAACAGCCTTCACGCTTCTGGTGGCTTCAGGTTTGCTATCTCTGAGCAGCAGGGTGTCGCGGAAGCCGAGACCTGCAGTCCACTGACGGCGGTGTGGAGCGGCCTATCGTTGACAATGCCATTTCAAAATTAATTCAATTTCATCTTGAGACATCACGCCATGTGAAACCGCCGTCGCAATCCTTGTTGATATTTCCAGTTAACGAACGCCAGTGTCGACAGAAGCAGCAGCGACCCAATGGCATGTGTTTTTCATCTTTTGAGATCAACCTTCGCTGTATCCGAGTCGCCGAGTCGCTGTGCTGACCTCCAAAGTGACTCCTCAAAGGCCCGGCACAGGAGGGCCTGACAAGGATCTACTGGCAAGTCTGGGGTCGAGAGGGGACGGGGAAGGCCTTGCCAAAGGCGGCCAAAAAGAGGTCGCCATGCTCGTAGGCCCCCACAGTCCCACAGAACATGCTCGTCCCGAAGAGAACCATCGAGTGTCCCCCGAAAGTCTTTCCTCTCAGGTCCGGGAGTCCAGGCCTCAGAAAAAAACTCTTGCAGTCGCCTTCAGGGCATTGCTTCCGGAGCCGAGGCTCTCAGGAAGCAAGCCCGAAGGCCCGACCGATGCGGAGCCTACGTCGAAGGTCCGGGGTCTCAGCCTCAGCCCAGTGCAGGTGACGCCGAAGCACCAGCGCGGTGCTGACGACGTCACGCCGGAGCGCGTGCTACAGCCCGTGCCTTACAAATACTTCTTTAAGATCCTTTCTGCATGTGTTTCGACGTGGCTCGGGTCACAGGCGCATCTCCGGTCTCATGACGGAGATGACAGCAATGGAAAGTTCACTGGAGAATCTCCGCGAGCAGATGGAGAAGGAGGAGGCCGGGACATGCGAAAACCTGAGCTCAGTGAATTGTGGTGACCGTTTGGGCTATCAGGCACACGATCTCGACCTCGAGCCCTTGCTGGAGTTAGAAGAAGAGGACGAAGGTGCAAGATTTTGTTGTGGTTTTTGGGTCAGACTGTGGTCTCAGTTCTCTGGATCCAGGCTTCAAGCCGCTCGCAGCTCCGAAACAGGACTGGCAGAGGGGCACATCTACACATCAGGGTTGTGAGAGAGCATAGAAACTTCGCGTTGGAACACCTGTGGGTGATCCCACATCTGTGCATATCCGGGCAGCTTGCGCATTAGGAGCCACGCTCGCGTCTGCGCAGCCGCCTTCCTGCATCTTTATCTTGGCTGGAAGAAGCAGCAGGGCTCCAAGGGTGCCACTCTCATCATTGGTGACCTTCGAGCTTTGCCATACTCCGAGGCTCGCAAGGGGCGTCCCAGCATACCGATGCAAAGCCGCAGCAACGCCCCGAAGCGAGCGCCTCGAAACCCGCGAAGAGCCGGGCTGAGGAGCTCAGCCCACTAACGTTCGCGCGAAGTTGTGCAAAGTCTTCGGTACTTCGCCCCAATGCTGTTTTTGCGCATGATCGCGGACCGCTTCTTCCGCCGAAGACCTTGCGAAGTTGAGGGGGCCGGGTGCACAAAGTCTGCACTCGCGGTCTGAAGGCTTCCTACAGGAGTCTTCAGGATGACCTTGTTGGGGATGCCAGGGGGCCAGGGGAAAGCCGTGGGCTGCCCAGCGCACTTTGACTCCGGAGAAGCTCGGTTCAGCACCTTGCGCATGAAATATCCGCTGGAGTTTTTGCACATCTCAAGCAGTGCGTGCTTGTAATTTATTTGACCTGCACTCCTTTTCGCTGGAGGCAGGGGTGTTTCCAAAGTTTCCATGTGATTCAGTCGCTTTAGCTTCGTCGTGTCGCAGCTTCTGCTAGGTTAAGAGCAGCTCAGCCGATGTGGCAAGCCCAGTGGCCGGGCCGTTGAGATCGGTGAACCTCTGGCTGCAGACATCAGGTCTTGTGATGCTCCGGACTATCGATTTCCCAGCAAGGCTATCGGGTTACTTTCGCATGATGCATGGATGTATGGTATGGTGTCCCTTGCAGCGCCCGCGTGCTAGGCCAAGATGGCACGGCGCCGGCGCCCGCAGAAAGAAGGCCCGCCCCTCGCACTCGTCGAACTGCGCATGCTCGTCCTCGTACTTCGCTCTCCGCTTCGCAGAGCCATGAGTCGACAGGTGCCCCCGAAAAGAGGAGAAGCCTTCTGAGGTCTTTGCATGTCTTTGCTTGCTTTCGTTCGTTTGGAAGTGCAAGTTGGGCAGGCAAAAACCTGCCTCCCTGGGTTTCCTCGCGCACGGTGGTCCCGGTGAGAGGAACGGCTTCGCTGTTACAGAGGCGAGAGATGGCGAGAGTCTCCGACACATCGGCTGTGAGGCAGATGAGAGAGCAAATGCTCCAGATGCGGGCGGCAGCTGCTGCCGCATCGGCGGGTCGACAGGCCTTTAGAAGCGCTGGAGGGTGAATCTGTAGCCGCACCGGACATCGCATGCGCAGGCTCTTGCACGAAGGCCTCGTCCCACAGTGGAAGAAGAGGTGGGAGTTCCATGCTTCAAATTGCGCCGCCTTTGATTGACAATTCCTGAGCGCGAGGCGAGGCTTGAAGCTAGCATACATGACTACACCAAGGAGGCAATAGAGGCGGGACGCTCCTACTTTCCTCGATTCTGGATGTTTTCGGCGGCTTTTTGCGAAGTGCTAAATTACGTGGACTTGTAGCTCACCTCACGGGCCAGGAATGAAAGTGGGGGTCAGGAAACTTGGGAAATGTGTTCTTATTTGGTGTCTGTGCACCACAGAGCCCCCAAACCGCCTCTTGGGGGCGACTGAGTCTGATCATGTCCTATCGTACTGCAACCTGGCAGGAAGCGGGTGACTCGAGCACCGTCTCGTGTGCCCAGCCTTGGTTGGATCGCGTCTGTCAGCTTTCTCGGTTAGCTTGGCATGAGCGGACTGGACAAAGTTGCCCAAGGCTGGAGTGGGGATGATCGATCCAGCGAGGCCCCTCGCTGAGAGCTGCTTTGAAGAGCCCCACTTCTTGGCGGTTGAAGGTGGTTATGGAGCTTGGGCATGGCACAGATGACGATACTCTCGGTGGGCCACTACGGAAACACGGGCTGTGATGAAAGCATCGGAAATTTCCACTCCGCTCCGGGTGCAGGCGTGAGCTCCCCCGTCTCCGACTTCGACTTCGAGGTAGGGCTTTCGGCGCGCCCGCGAGTGCCGTGCCACGGAATGCCACGGAGTGTTCGGCTGAGGCAAAGACACGCGTTGCGCAGCATCCGTGGGAGGCGGCGGACCGGAGCCGTTTGCTCCTCCTTTCCTTGACTTTGGACGTGTCTGTCCAGGAAGGCGGCGCTGGGGTGGGAAACTTTCGGGCCAAAGCAATTTTCTGAGGCGTGACTGCGATTGTGGGTGCTTGCACAAAGCAGACGGCGCCCACCCTCCGGTCATGCTCGTCACTTTCTAAAAGCGGTACCTTTTCGCCCACCTTGCAGAGGTTGAGCTGAGGTTTTTCCCTTGTGATTGCGACTTCAACCGAGAGCTTTTGTGCCTCGACCTCCAAGAGATGGTTTGATGGTTTGACGGGCTTTCCCGGTCCGGTCACAATACTCTAGCCTTGTGGGCCCATCGGTCACTCAACAGTGGCGACCCAGTATGATGGGATCTCAGGAGACCTGATGCTTGTCGATCTGAACTTAGTGTACCCAGCGTCTGAAAACACAGATCTCCCGAGGGCAGGGCAGTGAACTAGCGCAGACTTTTATGCTTCCGGTCCAAGCCTCGGACATTTTCTTCCTCCGGAACCATGCTCAACGAACTCAAACCCATTCAAAGGCTATTCCAAGCTGTCCGGGGCCAGCGGGAGTGTGCCAGGTGCAGCGTAGAGGAAGCCAATGGCCACTCCTGCAGCAGGCTTGCGCTGAATCTTTCTTTAGAGGTTCAGGATCCCGGTAGATTGCCAGCGTGGCGGTGCCAGCAGGGCAGGCTGATCCGTGAGTGGTCCCGCAGAGATCCAGCAGGCGCTCCCCATTTAAGGGTTGAAGTCGAGCCTCGGGAAGCTTCCCTGCAAGACTGTTCAAGGTGAAGGGAGATGCTAAGTTTCGATACGGCATTCTGGCCCTGGCTGCCTTGGGCATGTGTAAAGAAGTTGTGATGTCCCGGCAGATGCAAGTCATGTACAGCTGCCGGCTGCCGCACAACCAATCCGAAACCTTTGAGGTGCCGCGAGGCGTCACCAGTCGTTTGTGCAAGCTTGAGGTGCAAAAGCCCCGAAACCCTCCACACGCATGACTGTGATACGGTGACGCCGCGGTCTCGAGCGATGTCAGTGGTGATGTCCTTCGTGACAACACCTGGAGCACCGAACTGTTCGAGCATCGACGACTTGCGTTGCGGTGTCGTGGCTCTGTCTACTGAGTTAGCGTGTTGATCTTGCACAAAATCGCAGGCTGATCCCTTTTGAACTTTGGCTGGATGTCTTTACAGTCCTGTCTGAAGCCTAATGCCCAGAAGTTGCTAGCAGCAAAACTGAATGTCTACAGGCTGTTACTGTTGGCCACGTGGCTGGGATCAGTCTGAGTCGTTCATGATTGTTTCGATCTTTGGACGGTGCCAGCAGTGCACGCAAAACTGGTATCCCCAGCTACCTCCGGCTGCATGCTCCTGCAGATCACCGAAGATCTGTAAACTGGAAGCAGATGCACATCAACAGCTGCAGGCAGCATGCCTAGCCAGAGAGGCTGAGCTGCTCCCAACGCACTCAGTCTTGAACTTAGAGTTTCGTGCCTTTTTGGTAGAATCTCATCTTCCATCTGCCTTTTGCGGCAAGACTCGCCGAACGCCAAGGCAGTTAGCAAAATCCTGGAAGTTTACTGAATGCCGAGAGCAACTTTAGGAGGACCTCGTCCTCCCCATGGAAACAGTTGATGCTTCTCGCGCCGATTCCTGTCAGCAGATGTCTAGGCACCTGCGCCGCTTGTTTGAGCTAAGTGCCACAATTGGCGGCCGCACACCGTACAGAGTCCGTCTCGCAGGAAAAACTTGGCAGCGCGTGAGCAGGCACCCCTCTCATGACATCCAGAGACCCGTGACGCTTCTCATTCTCGGGGACTCGCCACAGCCACCATTCTGCATTGCCCGCGGCTGTTAGCTCTGCAAAACAGTCTGCTGTCGTGCTTTGCCCCCCCGGGCTCCAAAGGCGAGACCAGAAGTTACTTGAGCCGCAACAAGCAGAACCAGCCAGCAGCACTTTCCGTGCAGGTTGCAACCATGTCCTCCAACGTGATGTCCGTTGCCGCGCTAGCGCCCAAGCATCCAAGCACCTGGCTCTGGGCTCTGAATTCGTGCCTGGCCCGTGCTCTCTTCAGATTCCTCCACCTCCCAATCCTCGGAGACCTTCGCCACCACCACCAGATCACCACCCGGACAGCTGTCATTGTCATTGCGCCGGTCATGGGCATGTCCAGAACGATGCGCTGCGGAATTGACAGGACTACTACCACTACCACTACTGGTGGTGGCTTGCCGGCGTTCGATTACACTTTGCTGTGACAGTTCGAGCTCCGTGCCTGCACCAGGTACTACTACCACTACTACCGGAACTACTACCGCATCTCTGCCGCATTACTTGCAGATTTAGGTCAAAGGCAACGGGGCACGGATTCTGCCGGACATCAGTTTTTTCGCAGTCTACCGGGTCTACCGTGACGGGTGACAATCCTTCCAGCTTGACTTCTGAGGCAACACAGAGCATGGATCAAGCCCTGCTAAAATTTTGAGCTCTCAGTGACCACAGCTCCAAACAAAGTTTGCAAGAACACCAACCCAGTGACAGGCTTAGATGTGGGAGCAAGAGCGTGGACTGGTCCTGGAGGACGGAACGAACTTGTGTTTGACAAAAGCACTAATTTCGTGCCGCTGCACGTGCAGGAGGCAGCGGGTGCATTCTGCACACTAGTGGCTGTCGTTGCAGCGACTGTCAGTTCCTAAGATTCTTTTTGCGGCCCTTCCTTCTCCGGCAACATTTCGTGTTTTCCAGGCGACGCGAATCAGCCTCGACAGCAGCCATGCGAACCTCTGAGGGACCACGCGAGCTTCTCTTGGGTTCCTTGGTCAGTTTCCTGCGCTGCAGCTCTGCACAACTTCCAGGTCCCTGGGCCACTTTGAAGTCCCACGCCCCGGCCTCGGAGTAACCGTGAGATCTGGGTGCAGACTTCCGTTGGTCAGGCGAACAGATCGCTACACGAATGGCCTCAAAGGCCATGTCTTGGTGGTCCTGTGCAGAGACCTTGCACCCAAAGACTTATTGTTTGTAGGAGGCAAGAGCCATGGAACTTGGACCCCGACGCAAGGCAGTTTCCTGAAGCCTTCGAAGCTCCGGGGGAATCTCCTTCGCATGACCTGCTGCGCCAGGTGCGGTTCGACCATGGGAAGCGGGTCGAGGCTTCAAGCAGTTGGCCGGTTGTTGGGAGGAAGAACGCCAGGAAGCATGCTGATGATGCTGGTAGTGAGGATGAGTATGGCGATGATGAAGTGGACAACGGCGACGTTGACGATGACCGTCATCGCCTTCATTTCCCCCTGATCATCACCATACATATCACTACCATCATCGTCGTCTAAGAGTCCAAGTCATCATCAGCATCATCTCCGGATCGTCGTCGTCGCCGTCACAATCGTCGGAAAGCCACGAGTCATCAGTGCCCTCTGAGACTCTGGGACTGATTTACAATCTCTTTAATGTTTATCTTGGAGTGTAGAAGCGAGTCAAATCGGGAAGCGTAACGGCGGCACTGCATGCACGTAAAGTCTACATGCATATCAGGTACACGTTCATAATGGTTCAAGTGCAAGCTTATACGCTGTTTTACCACGAGCGAAGCCGTGCCTCTGCAAGGCCAAGCTTTTTGCCCTCCTCCAGCGCTTGTCCCCATCGGTGCGGCAATTCGCGCCGAGTCCTCGTTTCAAGACAGGTGCAGAACTACCATGCAATTCATGCTGTCACCAAGGCTGCAGAGCTTCAATCAAGCTCAACGACTGGCACTGGAGAGGTGCACATCGAAGACGCTTTGTCCTGTGTTCAAGAGCCTCTACATTCCATTCCCTACTTTGTTTTGCAGTCTGGCACGGATGCTGCACAGCTGTAGCTCCTTTGCTGATGCGATCCATGTAGGTGGATCTTGGCCGAGAGAGTCCTGGACCCGAGAATGGACAGTTGAGAACTCCAAACTCCTCGAATCAACTGCAGCTCGCACCAAGGCCGGAGAATCATCGCGGCCCTCGCCCGCGGTGCGGAATCGCAGCCTAGCAGGAACCGCCCGAGCAGCTTTTTGCTTCAGCTTGGACTTCTGAGAAGCTGTGAAATGCTGCGTAGAAGTTCGCTGCGCTGGCGCAGGCCGTGCTTCATCCCGCCCTTCACAGAAGGGCAGGCGAGTTGCAGCCAAAGAGCCGAGGAGCAGAGCTTGTGATATGGCAGCGAGGACCGTAACCGTCCTTTCAGCGCAGAAGCTAGACAAGAAGAGTGTGTTCAGACTTGTGTTTACTGTGCGCTGTCCTTTCCAACATCGCTTCGTGAAGGCAAGGCAAATCTGGCATGGCTGGGCTCCACCTCCACCAAAGGGCGCGCAAGAGAGAGCAGGGGAGGTTGCAGAGGGAGAGAGCCTGTGCAATCAAGAGCTTGGTTGACCAGGGCCAGAAGCGGTACTACCGCGCAAGTGTCAGAGCCACAGATAGGATTCAGACCTTGACAACTGAGAACGGGTTCGGGGGATTTGGTCAGAAGTCGGAATTTTGCAATGTCCTTCAGACTTCTGTTCGACTCGCCGATTCGTCCAGCTGTGTCGCCAATACTTTGGGAAGTTTGCAGACACCCTGATGAGGTCGTGGCTGGACCCTTTTGCTTGAAGACGGGTCTGACGCAGGGAGCCGACAAAGCACGTCGCTTCCTGGAGGCCTCTTTTCTCGGGAGGCGGTCCTCAACATCGTGCCTCGCCGTGCCTGGCAGCCTTTCTGCAGGCCTTGCTGCGCATACGGGCTCGGGTCCTGACATCTTTGCTCCAGGACGGAGCCGGGGCTCAGAGGCTCAGAGGCTCAGAGGCTCAGGTCTCGGGCTTTTCGTGTCTCTGAAGGAGCCTGCTTGCACGGAGCAAGGCCTGGAAGCTCTGGAGGCCCGAAAAGCTTGCATCGAAAGCTGCATGCTGGCTGTCAGACAGGGGAGTTTCCGAAAATTAGGGGTCCCCATTCTTTCGGGGTCCTTATGATAAGGATCCTACTGTCTAGGGTACTAAATTATATTTACAGTATATTATAGGATCCTACTATTTAGAGGTTACTATATTAGGGTCCCCTGTTTTCGGAAACCCCCACAGGTCGCTTTCCGGAGTGCCATCCAGGAGGAGCTCACTGGCCTCGGCTCCGGAAGGCCGGAAGGACTAGTACCATCACCTAGGGCTTAGGGGCTTAGGATTTAGGGGTTAGGGTTTAGGGGTTAGGGTTTAGGGGCTTAGGGTTTAGGGGTTAGGGTTTAGGGGCTTAGGGTTTAGGGGCTTAGGGTTTAGGGGTTAGGGTTAAGGGGTTAGGGATGTATAGGGTTTAGGGCTCAGCTCCAAGCATGGGGAGGCATCGTGTCTCAGAGCAAAACAGTACAATGAATCGCACAAGGCCATGCCAGGCGAATTGAGGATGCCTCTTTTGACCTGCACAAGCGGTCTGGCTTTTGGAGGGGGGCGCAGTATCATGTTGGCAGCCTTGGCTGGTGGATGCTGTTCCGATTTGACACGGAGACTTCAGCCGAAGAGGTCAGGCATGCTTCGGAAAGGAGAGGTTCTGCCAAAAGTAGCCGTGTCACCTGTGCAGTGCAGCGTGCACATGCATGGCATGCATTCATGGAGCTTCGCTTCTGTCTTGTTTCAGACTCGGGCAGGCTTTATTTCTACGCCAACATTCCGGCTTGAGCCTCAAGGCATCCGCAGTGAATCTAGTCACCCAGCAGCTGTGGTTCATATCCGAGGCCAGCTACTGGGTTGGCCAGGCATCCAGTTTTGGTTGCTGTCCAAAGTCATTCCGAGACTCGTGGCAGGCCCTGACTACACCACACTTTCCGGTGCTCGGCGAAGGTCTCGACCACGGGCTTTGGACTCAAGAAGCTGCGACACCACTCTCAAAAGGGCATGCAGCTGGACCTCTCAAGAGCACTGTGGCTCTGCTCAGCTATTTGGGTTCTCAGACCACCTCTTTGCGAATCTGCTTTCGGCCGTCTCTCTTGGAAGCCATGGCAAGCATGATGGGTGGTATGGGTGATGCCATGAAGGAGCAGGACAGGGCTGTTGACACAGAAGAATTGCAATGCAGATTCGTGTCATGTCCTCCGCACAGGCCAAGAAGAAGATTGAGGACGAGATGGCAGACAAAGCACCTGGCTCCATTAAGCCCTTCTTTCCTTGCTGCGGCGGTCCGGTCGGAACCATGGATAAGTGCATCTGCATGGTCCCCGCGGATCAGCAGGAGCAGGTGAAGAGTGCCATTGACACCCAGTAGCAGAGTGAGGCAAAGTCGGCATGTCGTCATGTTGTCAACTATTTGTGTATGTGCGCAGTCACAGACAGAAGCTGCATATTTCTAGGCAGCAAGTTGGAGAGACTGGCAGCCAAGGAGAAGTACAAGAACATCTGAAGACCTGCTACGGCTAGCGAGGCCTTTCAAGGCTATCGTTTTTCAACAGCTCCACAGCAAAGGCTGTGTGAGTTGTGCCCAGATGCTGTTGACGTCACCTTGCTGCTGCAGCGCAGTGGACGATTCCGTCGTCAGCGATGCTGAGGACGTGCCATTGCGAGCAATCTACTTGTAGCTCTCGCGAGAAAGTTCTGTTCTAGAGCCCCCCATGAGCCCGGCTGGTGGATAGCCCAGCCGCCCCTCTCACTGACTACCGACAGCATCCGACAGCCATTTGGGTTCTCAGACCACCTCTTTGCGAATCTGCCTTCTGCAGTCTCTCTAGGGAGCGATGGCAAGCATGATGGGTGGTATGGGTGATGCCATGAAGGAGCAGGACAGGGCTGTTGACACAGAAGCTTTGCAACGCAGATTCGTGTCATGTCCTCCACACAGGCCAAGAAGAAGATTGAGGACGAGATGGCAGACAAAGCACCTGGCTCCATTAAGCCCTTCTTTCCTTGCTGCGGCGGTCCGGTCGGAACCATGGATAAGTGCATCTGCATGGTCCCCGCGGATCAGCAGGAGCAGGTGAAGAGTGCCATTGACACCCAGTAGCAGAGTGAGGCAAAGTCGGCATGTCGTCATGTTGTCAACTATTTGTGTATGTGCGCGGTCACAGACAGAAGCTGCATATTTCTAGGCAGCAAGTTGGATAGACTGGGCAGCCAAGGAGAAGTACAAGAACATCTGAAGACGTGCCGCCGCTAACGAGGCTAGTGTTTTCCAACATCTCCACGGCAAAGGTTGTGTGAGTTGTGCACAGATGCTGTTGACGTCACCCTTGCTATTGCAGCGCAGTGGACGCTTCCGTTGTCAGCGATGCTGAGGACGTACCATTGCGAGCAATTTACTTGTAGCTCACGCGAGAAAGTTCTGTTCTAGAGCCCCTCATGAGCCCGCCTGGTGGATAGCCCAGCCGCCCCCTCTCACTGACTACCGACAGCATCCGACAGCCATTTGGGTTCTCAGACCACCTCTTTGCGAATCTGCCTTCTGCAGTCTCTCTAGGGAGCGATGGCAAGCATGATGGGTGGTATGGGTGATGCCATGAAGGAGCAGGACAGGGCTGTTGACACAGAAGCTTTGCAACGCAGATTCGTGTCATGTCCTCCACACAGGCCAAGAAGAAGATTGAGGACGAGATGGCAGACAAAGCACCTGGCTCCATTAAGCCCTTCTTTCCTTGCTGCGGCGGTCCGGTCGGAACCATGGATAAGTGCATCTGCATGGTCCCCGCGGATCAGCAGGAGCAGGTGAAGAGTGCCATTGACACCTAGTGGCAGAGTCAGGCAAAGTCGGCATGTCGTCATGTTGTCAACTATTTGTGTATGTGCGCAGTCAAAGACAGAAGCTGCATATTTCTAGGCAGCAAGTTGGAGAGACTGGCAGCCAAGGAGAAGTACAAGAACATCTGAAGACCTGCTACGGCTAGCGAGGCCTTTCAAGGCTATCGTTTTTCAACAGCTCCACAGCAAAGGCTGTGTGAGTTGTGCCCAGATGCTGTTGACGTCACCTTGCTGCTGCAGCGCAGTGGACGATTCCGTCGTCAGCGATGCTGAGGACGTACCATTGCGAGCAATCTACTTGTAGCTCATGCGAGAAAGTTCTGTTCTAGAGCCCCCCATGAGCCCGGCTGGTGGATAGCCCAGCCGCCCCTCTCACTGACTACCGACAGCATCCGACAGCCATTTGAGTTCTCAGACCACCTCTTTGCGAATCTGCCTTCTGCAGTCTCTCTAGGGAGCGATGGCAAGCATGATGGGTGGTATGGGTGATGCCATGAAGGAGCAGGACAGGGCTGTTGACACAGAAGAATTGCAACGCAGATTCGTGTCATGTCCTCCACACAGGCCAAGAAGAAGATTGAGGACGAGATGGCAGACAAAGCACCTGGCTCCATTAAGCCCTTCTTTCCTTGCTGCGGCGGTCCGGTCGGAACCATGGATAAGTGCATCTGCATGGTCCCCGCGGATCAGCAGGAGCAGGTGAAGAGTGCCATTGACACCCAGTAGCAGAGTGAGGCAAAGTTGGCATGTCGTCATGTTGTCAACTATTTGTGTATGTGCGCAGTCACAGACAGAAGCTGCAGGTTTCTAGGCAGCAAGTTGGATAGACTGGGCAGCCAAGGAGAAGTACAAGAACATCTGAAGACCTGCTACGGCTAACGAGGCCTTTCAAGGCTATCGTTTTTCGACAGCTCCACAGCAAAGGCTGTGTGAGTTGTGCCCAGATGCTGTTGACGTCACCCTTGCTGTAGCAGCCCAGTGGACGATTCCGTCGTCAGCGATGCTGAGGACGTACCATTGCGAGCAATCTACTTGTAGCTCATGCGAGAAAGTTCTGTTCTAGAGCCCCCCATGAGCCCGGCTGGTGGATAGCCCAGCCGCCCCCTCTCACTGACTACCGACAGCATCCGACAGCCATTTGGGTTCTCAGACCACCTCTTTGCGAATCTGCCTTCTGCAGTCTCTCTAGGGAGCGATGGCAAGCATGATGGGTGGTATGGGTGATGCCATGAAGGAGCAGGACAGGGCTGTTGACACAGAAGCTTTGCAACGCAGATTCGTGTCATGTCCTCCACACAGGCCAAGAAGAAGATTGAGGACGAGATGGCAGACAAAGCACCGGCTCCATTAAGCCCTTCTTTCCTTGCTGCGGCGGTCCGGTCGGAACCATGGATAAGTGCATCTGCATGGTCCCCGCGGATCAGCAGGAGCAGGTGAAGAGTGCCATTGACACCCAGTAGCAGAGTGAGGCAAAGTTTGCATGTCGTCATGTTGTCAACTATTTGTGTATGTGCGCGGTCACAGACAGAAGCTGTATATTTCTAGGCAGCAAGTTGGAGAGACTGGCAGCCAAGGAGAAGTACAAGAACATCTGAAGACCTGCTACGGCTAGCGAGGCCTTTCAAGGCTATCGTTTTTCAACAGCGCCACAGCAAAGGCTGTGTGAGTTGTGCCCAGATGCTGTTGACGTCACCTTGCTGCTGCAGCGCAGTGGACGATTCCGTCGTCAGCGATGCTGAGGACGTGCCATTGCGAGCAATCTACTTGTAGCTCTCGCGAGAAAGTTCTGTTCTAGAGCCCCGCATGAGCCCGCCTGGTGGATAACCCAGCCGCCCCTTTCACTGACTGCCGACAGCATCCGACAGCCATTTGGGTTCTCAGACCACCTCTTTGCGAATCTGCCTTCTGCAGTCTCTCTAGGGAGCGATGGCAAGCATGATGGGTGGTATGGGTGATGCCATGAAGGAGCAGGACAGGGCTGTTGACACAGAAGCTTTGCAACGCAGATTCGTGTCATGTCCTCCACACAGGCCAAGAAGAAGATTGAGGACGAGATGGCAGACAAAGCACCTGGCTCCATTAAGCCCTTCTTTCCTTGCTGCGGCGGTCCGGTCGGAACCATGGATAAGTGCATCTGCATGGTCCCCGCGGATCAGCAGGAGCAGGTGAAGAGTGCCATTGACACCTAGTGGCAGAGTGAGGCAAAGTCAGCATGTCGTCATATTGTCAACTCATTGTATGCGCACAGAAGCTGCATGTTTCTGGGCAGCAAGTTGGATAGACTCTATCCGGCCAAGGAGAAGTACAAGAACATCTGAAGACCTGCTACGGCTAACGAGGCCTTTCAAGGCTATCGTTTTTCAACAGCTCCACAGCAAAGGCTGTGTGAGTTGTGCCCAGATGCTGTTGATGTCACCTTGCTGTAGCAGCGCAGTGGACGATTCCGTCGTCAGCGCTGCTGAGGACGTACCATTGCGATCAATCTACTTGTAGCTCACGCGAGAAAGTTCTGTTCTAGAGCCCCTCATGAGCCCGCCTGGTGGATAGCCCAGCCGCCCTGCTCGCTGACTACCGACAGCATCCGACAGCCATTTGGGTTCTCAGACCACCTCTTTGCGAATCTGCCTTCTGCAGTCTCTCTAGGGAGCGATGGCAAGCATGATGGGTGGTATGGGTGATGCCATGAAGGAGCAGGACAGGGCTGTTGACACAGAAGCTTTGCAACGCAGATTCGTGTCATGTCCTCCACACAGGCCAAGAAGAAGATTGAGGACGAGATGGCAGACAAAGCACCTGGCTCCATTAAGCCCTTCTTTCCTTGCTGCGGCGGTCCGGTCGGAACCATGGATAAGTGCATCTGCATGGTCCCCGCGGATCAGCAGGAGCAGGTGAAGAGTGCCATTGACACCCAGTAGCAGAGTGAGGCAAAGTCGGCATGTCGTCATGTTGTCAACTATTTGTGTATGTGCGCGGTCACAGACAGAAGCTGCATATTTCTAGGCAGCAAGTTGGAGAGACTGGCAGCCAAGGAGAAGTACAAGAACATCTGAAGACCTGCTACGGCTAGCGAGGCCTTTCAAGGCTATCGTTTTTCAACAGCTCCACAGCAAAGGCTGTGTGAGTTGTGCCCAGATGCTGTTGACGTCACCTTGCTGCTGCAGCGCAGTGGACGATTCCGTCGTCAGCGATGCTGAGGACGTACCATTGCGAGCAATTTACTTGTAGCTCACGCGAGAAAGTTCTGTTCTAGAGCCCCTCATGAGCCCGCCTGGTGGATAGCCCAGCCGCCCCCTCTCACTGACTACCGACAGCATCCGACAGCCATTTGGGTTCTCAGACCACCTCTTTGCGAATCTGCCTTCTGCAGTCTCTCTAGGGAGCGATGGCAAGCATGATGGGTGGTATGGGTGATGCCATGAAGGAGCAGGACAGGGCTGTTGACACAGAAGCTTTGCAACGCAGATTCGTGTCATGTCCTCCACACAGGCCAAGAAGAAGATTGAGGACGAGATGGCAGACAAAGCACCTGGCTCCATTAAGCCCTTCTTTCCTTGCTGCGGCGGTCCGGTCGGAACCATGGATAAGTGCATCTGCATGGTCCCCGCGGATCAGCAGGAGCAGGTGAAGAGTGCCATTGACACCTAGTGGCAGAGTCAGGCAAAGTCGGCATGTCGTCATGTTGTCAACTATTTGTGTATGTGCGCAGTCAAAGACAGAAGCTGCATGTTCCTGGGCAGCAAGTTGGATAGACTCTATCCGGCCAAGGAGAAGTACAAGAACATCTGAAGACCTGCTACGGCTAGCGAGGCCTTTCGAGGCTAGCGTTTTCCAACAGCTCCACAGCGAAGGTTGTGTGAGTTGTGCCCAGATGCTGTTGACGTCACCTTGCTGCTGCAGCGCAGTGGACGATTCCGTCGTCAGCGATGCTGAGGACGTACCATTGCGAGCAATTTACTTGTAGCTCACGCGAGAAAGTTCTGTTCTAGAGCCCCTCATGAGCCCGCCTGGTGGATAGCCCAGCCGCCCCCTCTCACTGACTACCGACAGCATCCGACAGCCATTTGGGTTCTCAGACCACCTCTTTGCGAATCTGCCTTCTGCAGTCTCTCTAGGGAGCGATGGCAAGCATGATGGGTGGTATGGGTGATGCCATGAAGGAGCAGGACAGGGCTGTTGACACAGAAGCTTTGCAACGCAGATTCGTGTCATGTCCTCCACACAGGCCAAGAAGAAGATTGAGGACGAGATGGCAGACAAAGCACCTGGCTCCATTAAGCCCTTCTTTCCTTGCTGCGGCGGTCCGGTCGGAACCATGGATAAGTGCATCTGCATGGTCCCCGCGGATCAGCAGGAGCAGGTGAAGAGTGCCATTGACACCTAGTGGCAGAGTCAGGCAAAGTCGGCATGTCGTCATGTTGTCAACTATTTGTGTATGTGCGCAGTCAAAGACAGAAGCTGCATGTTCCTGGGCAGCAAGTTGGATAGACTCTATCCGGCCAAGGAGAAGTACAAGAACATCTGAAGACCTGCTACGGCTAGCGAGGCCTTTCGAGGCTAGCGTTTTCCAACAGCTCCACAGCGAAGGTTGTGTGAGTTCCTTGCTGTTCAAGCATCGTGAACGATCCAGTCGTCACGATGTCATGATGCCCAGGTTGCAAAGTGTGACAGTCTGTGATGTGTGGAAAAGAGGTTGCTCATTCGCTGTGACACATGCGGCAGCAAGGCGACATCCTGCCCTTTCTGCTTTACCACGGCCAGCGGTTAGCAGGTCTTGTTCTGACCTGCGCTTAGGCTCCGCGCCTGGAGATTGCTCAGCCGCATGCGCTTGGCGATCTACACAAAGCGGACGTGTGACTGCCTGGTGAACCTTGAGGTACAGATGCAGCACCGTACAGTGCCTGATTCCTTCATTGCTCGCTTCAGTCTCCGGACCTAGGAACCGATACACGATTCTGCGTCATCACGCTCCGGATGATCTTGAGGTTCTTGGCACAATGCACACTTCTTGCAGAGCCCATAAGAACTCTCTCTTCGACAGGCGGCCTGGTCTCGGCTGCGACAGACGCACATTGAGGCCCCTCGCAGCAAACGGCCTTCAGAAGCTTGTTTCCTGAGTGTCTACAAAGGTCTGGGCAGCGGCTGGCCGATGCCCCAAGCAGGCTGCGCGGTGAGCTTGCACAGTGCCATTGCACCGGTCGCTCTCTGGTCTTGTCATGATGCAGGTGGATGCTCGCCTGAGCGCCTTGGAGGCGGGAAATAAAACACTGGGCAGATGCGACCCTGCACGTGTCCAGCAACGTGGTCTCATTTTAACGACCTCACTGAACACAGGATGATTTCGTTCTGACACAAGGGGTGGGACGACCGGACACCAAAATGCTGGCTACACTGCAGCTTCTGACTTAACTTCTCTGAGCAAAAAGCGACTGTTCACTTGGCAGAGGCGAAGCATCAAGCCTGCCGAGTGAGGATGAGTGAGACCTCGCCTCAGACAGCGTGAGGCCTGCAAGGCCCGAATTAGTTCCGTGCCCCTTTGGAGGAAGCCTGCAGTTGAAGGCGATGTTTTAGCCAAGGCGCTGGCAGCGTTCGTCGAAGAGGTGCAAGCATCCAGGGTCAGGGTACTCGGGTCTCGCATTGCAGTTTTCTGACATTTCTGACTCCGGCCTCCTTGCCCTCGTCTCGACGCAAGCAGCCACGCGTCGGTTTCTTGCACTAGCACATGCGTTGAGTCTTGTGTGCAAGAGATCATGGAGAAGGCGGCGGGGCTTGGACCACCCCAAACCCTGGAACATTTTCCCACATGTGGCCAGGCCTTTGAGAAGCGATGAGGGTGAGCACACAGGCAAGCAATTGGGCGCGGCTTCTCAAGCGCCACAAGTTGTCACCGTTTTTGGCCTCAGGGGCAGTGAAGGGCATCTTGAGGCTACTGTCAAGCCAGGGCCTAAGCTCACTTCAGAAGCAAAAAGCTTTATCTGCTTCCCGGATGCCTCCTCGCTCCCTCGCTCCCTCGCCCTCGCTCGCTCCCTCGCTCTCTCGCTCTCTCGCTCGCTCTCTCTCTCTCTCTCTCTCTCGCTCTCGCTCTCGCTCTCGCTCTCGCTCTCGCTCTCGCTCTCGCTCTCGCTCTCGCTCTCGCTCTCGCTCTCTCTCTCTCTCTCTCTCTCGCTCTCGCTCTCGCTCTCGCTCTCGCTCTCGCTCTCTCTCTCTCTCTCTCTCTCTCTCTCTCTCTCTTTCGCTCGCTCTGTAGTAGCAAATAAGGTATAAACATCTATGTTCACGTATTTCTACAGATGTGCATACACACATGTAACTATATGATTCTGAGTTTGTCCGTGTATTTAGACGGATAGATGTGCATGCATAGACACGTACATACACACAATGTTTGTGTGAACACTCTATGCATGTCTATGTCTGTGTACTTGTATGTCTATGTATATGCGTCTGTGCACGTGCATGTGCATGGCATGTGTATGTGTTAATGTTTGTATGTATAGATAAGAAGACAGATAGATGCAGCTGATACTAAGGCTGGTCTCCTCTGAGAGGCAAGAGAGGCTTCCGGCCCCAACGTCGGCGAAAGGACAACCCCTCGATGTCAGAAGTGGAGGTGCCCGAGCCTCCCGGGTTGTAGCCGAAGCCACCCGGCGTTGGGTACGGTCGCCATGGTTTCTTCGCAGATTCCCTGAGATTGAGTGCTGTGGGAACCGTGGTTAGGCGGAGGAGCGACAGTGGTTTGAAGTGTTCGGACAACTTGTGGAAGGAGTTTATCTGACATGCTCAGTGTCGAAGCACCTCCGCATCCTCCAAGATCACGACAGAAGTTGCATCCGGTTTCGTCAATCAAGCTCGCAGGTCGGAAAGTGCGGACCTTCAGGCCAAAACTGTAAGGCAAGAATAGCATGGATTGGTAATCCGCCCCCGCTCCCCTTACTCCACGGAACAACCGCCGCAGAAGCAGCTGGAGGTTTAGTGAGGTAGCTCTCCGGCTATTGCTGATTGCTCAACGATGGCCTCCTTTTAAGATTTTATGCTCAAGTCTGCATCCGGCTGAAGCACTTGCAAGCATCAAGACAGCCACCGAAAAGGACAATTGTACCTAGCTTCGGTCTAGACCCTGGCATGTGCCGAGTCCAGTCAGCGATCATGGATGAACCTCACGAGCTTTAAGTGTCTCAGCACTTCAGCAAGCGACCCTTTGGCACGTCTGTGTTCGAGCGCGTCAGAGCCCCTGCAAGCTGGGCAGATGTACTTTGCCGCCGCAGAATGCGATGCTTGGTGAGAGGCTTCGTCGACCCAGACGGCATCTCTTATCGTGTCCTCCTGCCACATGCAGGCATCTTCTCACCTCATTTGGGCAGACACCTGCAGGCAAGCATTTGCTTGCATCCGAGCGCATGCGCATGAATGTGTTTAAGCATGGGCCTGTCTGTCTGTCGTTCTGCCTGTCTCGGTCTGCGAGTCCTTGTCTCTGTGTCTGTCTCTGTCCGTCTCCGCCATCTCCGCCCGTCTCTGTCTATCTCTGTCTGGCTTTGTCTGGCTCTGTCTGTGTATTTGTCTGCCTGTTGGTCTGTGCACCCGTCTGTCTGTGCGCCTGTATGTCTCTGTGAGTGTACATGTTGCAGGAAGTGTCGATCATTTTATTTGTGACTTGTGAAGAGTGGTGATCCTTGCTTGTTCGAAGGTTTGTTCATCGTGTGTTGCTCCACACGCGCTCGTTGGCGTCGGCCTGTGCTTTGATAAGGCACCACCCGTTTTGAAAGACAGCAACGTAACACCCTGATTATGCGGCAACTTGTTGAGAACTCCTGCAGTCTATCAGCAACTTGAAACCGTTGAGTGCGCAATGTCTGGTGGCGATGCGGCGGCAATGCAGCAGAAGCCTGCCGACGCTGTCAGGATCAGCTTCACTGCCGTGATCCGAAAAGGCTTCGATTCTTCGCGGAGTCTTTGCAGGCAATAGCAGTAGCCTCTGCACTACCAATCAGAGCGAAGTAGGCCAGTAGGCTGCATGCTTGGACATCAGCCGTTGTGGAGAAGCTCTGCTTGTTGCATCTCGCGTGCTTGCAGGAGCCCAGCAGGCTACAGCTCGAAGCCCAGTGCTTGCAGCACGGAAGACGTGCGAATCAGCATATGGTCTAAGACGATGGCTGCATCTTCAAAAAGAACACCTCAAACACGGACCTTTGCCCGACAAGGAGCTGTGGGCACTTCAAAGCATCAAGCCATGCAGAGCAGAGCATGAAGACGAAGACTCCTGTGCCAGAAACGCAGACGAGAAGCGGCGCGAGAAGCGCTTCAAAGGCTCAGGGACTCAGGGCTCTCGGCCTCAGTGGCTGCAAGCTCCTCCGCTTTTCAGGATCCTGAAGGATGGCTCCCACTCCGAAGAGGTTTTCCTGCCACCACAAGATCTGCTTCATGTTCTCAAGGTCTTCGCGTGTCTTCGCCCTCTTAGTGCTCCAAGAAATCAGAAAGGCCCACAGCGGCAAGCAGACTTGCGAGGACTCGGTGCTGTGCCCCGCATTTTCGCTGGAGCTGCTTCAGCTGCTGGGCTCTCGAGGGGGTGTCGTTGGGAGCTGTCCGGGTGGCGTGTTTGCTCCGTTGGGTTTGCGGCCCGGGGCCCCCGGAGTTCGAAGCCCCGAAAGGCTGCAGAAGCACGTCTTCTGTGAGGGCTTTGAAGGCCTGGCACCTAGCTCGGCTTTGTAGCGAAACGGAGCCCCCCCCGAACCAGGTGTGCGGAGGCAGTTCTTTCAGAACCAGGCTCGAGAGTTCAGCTTCTCCGTTGTCAGTCTATTGCGCCCCTGTCACCTTTGCGCTCCCGGTTCTGCCAGATTCTGCACATGTATGCCGAGTTAGCGGTTTCCGCTGGATACTCAACGAGGTTCAGAGAAGTTTCCGTGCGAAGAGTCGTCTAAGTTGTGCAAGGTACGTGAGTCCTACAAGATCTTGACCGAGACTGACAAGGCAGTGTTTGTCATGTGGCATGCCTGGTCGACTCGGGTATGGATTCCGGAAGGTCCTTGATCCTCACTTGACGGTTGCCTGCTCAGCTAACATGCACGGAAAGAAGAAGCATCCTGCTGGTAGATTGATGTACGCTGTTCAGCAACTTTCTTACCATGCTTTCCGTTCGCGCAGTCACAGCAAATGTTGTCCTTAGTGGGAATGGTGCCAATGCCAAGGAGTCCTTATTCATGTTCGAGGCTGTGCTCAATCGGCTTCCAGGCACCTCTGACGAATTGGGATCCCAGCCCCCGATCTCCCCCAAATCCGATTTGAGATCTCCGAAAGCTTCTTGAACGAGAAGCGCTTTCTGGGAGAGGTCAGCTCGACCCGGCTCCGGACGAAGGGCTCCCTGCTGGGGAGGAGTGCGCTCCTGATGAAAGTAGAAGTAAGATGAAGCAAGCAGAAGGGAACAACAAATAAGTATGAAGTCACGAAAACTAGCACTGTGGAGCTTGCAGGAGTTGTCGTTTACCAACTCACCTAGGAAGTAGTGAGCCAGGTCCCAGGTCAAAATCGTGTCTAGGACTAGGACCTTATCTGGTCCTAGAGAGAGACCCCCCCGCCCACACCCTCCGGCAACAGCAAATTAAACGTCCCCCCACCGCAAGTTGGCTGTGCCTACTTGCACAAGGTCAGGTGCCCTGCCACCTCGGCTCTCTTAAGGTGACTTGAACGTTTAATCAACATTCCAAGTGCAGGAATAGCGGCATTGCGAATGGGCAGTCTGTTCATTGACGTTGCTTGACTTCCTGATTCTGTATATTTAGCTACACAGGCTTAGTCTTAGTGTTTCGGTTGAGCAGAATTCTAGCAAGCCCCATGGCAAGTGCATGTGTTGTTTACATACACATGTTCGCACATGTCTCTCTCTCGCGCCAGCTATCTACCTATCTATTTATCTATCTATCCGTCTCTCTATCTACCTATCTGTCTACATAGATGCTTTTAGGTATTTAGTTCATGTATTATATGTTAGGTATGTACATA
This sequence comes from Symbiodinium sp. CCMP2592, assembly GCA_905221615.1. Taxonomy (NCBI): domain Eukaryota; class Dinophyceae; order Suessiales; family Symbiodiniaceae; genus Symbiodinium; species Symbiodinium sp. CCMP2592. The sequence goes on along the minus strand of CAJNDT010000386.1, from coordinate 69,324 downwards.
TGTATGCACTTGATATCGGTATCTGATCTGGCACAGGGGACTGCCCAAAGTCTGTCTGCTCGGAGGAGCATGGTCACCATGCAGCCTTCGGGCACGGGCAGGGCGTCTTGGTTGAGCTTCCGGCTTGTTCACGATGACTCTGAGGATCCTCTGAGAGTCTGCCTCCTTGCCAGGACTTCTTGATTGATGCTGCCCAGGACTGTCACCTTCTGTCTTACTGAGTCACCATACAGCACGTTTGCACCCGTACTAGAATCGACTAAAGCATGTTCTACAGCCTTTTCAACGGATCATGTGCCACACCTTGTTCTGAGGCAGGCCGTCCTAAGCGGCGGCAAGACAGGTTTAATCCATGCTGGCCAGAGTGTGGGCTAGGGATAGAGCATAATAGAGCACAAGTGCATATACAAAGCTTCAAAGCTTGCTGATGGAAGTCAGGGAAAGCTGAGTGAAATGAGGTCATGAGGCTAAGCTATGTGGGACTCAACTTACGAAGCATGATCCAGAATCTAGGACGTCCTCTGACAGAACAAAGCAAACCAGGCGCAAAGCTTACTTGAAATCACGAAATCTTTTTTGCACCGCTGTGTTCTCACTGGTACGTCGAGTCATATCATCATCAGTATTTGCGAGCACGACTTTTGCGTCCAGAAAGCTTGTATCACGAAGTGGGAGTGTCGGCTTCTGGAACTTTGTAGCTGGAGGCTGAGCAGCTGTCTGCAAGCGGGCGGCACGAGGCTACGCGGACGACTCCATCCGAACTGCCACAATCTGGCCTGTGAAACCAGCGGTGGTGCAGTGGTGTAGCTTGGAAGGTTTTCTACTTCCATCGCTGGCTCCTCAGACGTAGTTTAGGCTGCCAGATTTTTCGGGGGTTTGGAAAGATCACTGCAGGAATTTCCGCTGGAGGAGGCCGGCAGGATGATGGCACCGGGCAGGGCTGCCCAGTGGTCCACCACACAGGCTTGCGTGCCCCCACCTCAAGACCTTCAGCGAGGAAGAATTCCGCTTCCTCGTCTGGGGCCTGTACTGTTCTGGCTTGGGCAGTGCCTGTCTGAGGCTGCTACAGGCTCAGCCCGATGGCCGTGGCTGGATGTTGCTGGCCCAGTTCCGGGGGAGTTGTCTTAGAGCGGGTTGAACAGCCCTTTTCGTTGCCGCCTCAAGTCGGCTAGTCCAAGTCCGGGGCATCTGCAATTCTCGACAATTACTTCGCCAATGATGCTGCGCCATATGCCCGAATTAAGATGACGCAGAGTACATATGAACCTGTGATAAGAAGTTCGCAGGGAGTCGGATCGCTGGGTGTCAGCTCGTCAGAAGCAGGTACAGTACGGCATGCCGCAGCAGAGAAGCTTTATCATTGTCCTATGGATTGCCTTGCATCACATTACATCCACTCCGGAATCAAGGGAAAGGCCTTCCAGCGAGATCCCGATCACCCCTCACACTCATCAGACTGCCATAGCCCGCATCGAGTTCAGGGGATGCCATTAATTCAAGTTCGGTTTGCTTGACAAATGCTAGTCGAAGTCTACCATCTGGTGTGAATCCAAACCCAACAACGGCACTCCTGCGGTACCCAAGAACTCTCTCAAGGTTGGGCGTGGCGGAGATGGTGAAGGCCCCGCCGCGATCAGGCCCGGCTTTGCTCCGCGGGGCGTGGAGCTGGAACTGTGCGGTACTATCCCCGCGCGAGCGAGCCCGTGGTCACGTGGGGATCGATGGCTTCAGCTAGCAGCTACGGTAAAGAGGTCGAACCATCGGCTCTTGCGAAAGCAGGGCTGTACGGGTGGAGGGGGTCTCGCGACAGTTGAGCTCGTTCCGGCGCATGCAGGGTGACCTCAGCGCATGCACCCTCAACTTGCTACTTGTATCCTGAAGTTTGGATCTTCATCGATGTCGTTAAATCCCTGGACGCTAGTACAACATCATAGGGGCGTCTTGTATCGTTCGGGTGGGTGCTGTAGGAACATTCCTGTCACGTCAGTTCGTCAGCTTCGAAAGCTTCAGCCTTTGTTGTCGTAGTATGGTAATGCAGATCCGGTAAACGAGACTGAACATCTGCTAGATGTGGCAGTGTCAATTTCATGCTCGTTCGTAGAGGGCCTCCGGACGGACAGCGACAAGTGCCGGCACTCAGCCGGTTGAAAAGCAGAGCCTCTGCTCACGCAAACACTGAGCCTATGAAAGAACTTAGTTGGGCGAACTTTGCAGTCCAATCGAAGAGTCGTTCTAGATTCTATAAGCCCAGTAGCTTATGTAGCATCCATTGCGAGTAGTACGAAGGCTCCAGGCCAATAAGAACGGCCAACGCTGCCGAGCGCACGACGTGAAAGTCAGCAAAGGGACAGGATCGAACGCGTTTGGTGCCCCTATAGACCGTGGCAGTACGCTTTACAGTATCGGTACGTTGGAAGCGCTCGCATCCGGCACCTCTGGGGACAAGAGCATCTGATCTGATATCGACATCTCTTCCAGGCGATTTGATGCTGTTTTCTCCTTCGCAGGGCTACGGCTAGTGTATTGATTTGAATTCAAGCCATGGACTCATCAGCCTGACATCCGCCTTGCAGGCGATAGCTTTGATGCTCCCCCCCCGCAAATCGTGCACTTGTTATCGCGAAGCCAAAGACGATCGAACACAGCGGGCCGATTGGGTCCCCCCCGGCCTTGGCCTCGGAATAACTTTACAGCAACACCCGGCAGCAGATATGGCACCTGTGTTGTGTAAATGGGGGCTCTAGGTCTCGCATGGCCATCATGGCCTTAATTCCCTCTCTCTCACCTTAACGATAACGCCGGGGGCCTCCCTTTTTCTAACTTTTTCTCTTCTCCAAGCTCTTCTCCAAGAGCTGGTAACATCGATGTCATTGGCATGGGGCCGTGGGATCGACTTAGCCAGGAAGCGGCGCACAGTCAGGGCTCACCCTTCTTCTAAGAGAAGGTACCACAGCAGGACGAAGCAAAGCGGCATTTGCGCCAAACGTCTCGAAGCTCTAACTGCCAGCAAGAACAGAATTCCTACTCAGTCGTTCGTTGTCGTTTTGCCACCCCTCGATCATCCAGCATGTGCTTGACGTGACTTGCCCGGTCAGACGTCTTCCTCCTGTCGGCAAGGTTGGGCACTCGAACTTGGGGCAGCAGTTTTCTCGCCTTCTCGCAGAGAGATTTTTCCAGTGCTCAGGCTCTTCTTCCTGGGCCAAGACGAGGTCAGCTCTGCTGACAAGGGATCCCGGTTCCAGGCGCCCCAAGCCCCGAGCCACCCAAGCACGGAGAGAGCCCGGCAGCCCCGGGAGAGGTCGTGCCTGTCAGCGACATCCTTCCAGTCGTCGTAAACCGCGAGGTGGAGGCAGCACGCGAACGTCGAAGCGTCACCTGGGGGTTTGAAGCCCTCATCTCATGCACGTAGTCTTCAGGCGATTTGGGCAGCTTGTCGCCAAGATGGGTCCCTCAGCAGAATTTCCCCAAAGAATTAGAGTCGAAGCATTCGCGAGTGTCGAACAAGAGCTCGCTGTCTCCAAGGTCCATCACGCCCTTCGTGGATGACCTTCTCTTCGGCACTGCCGGCTCCATCCAGGCTACGCTTCAGTTCTTTGATGGATTCATGAGACGCTGGCACACATCACAGCATGTCAAAGTCGATGTGCATGTAGTCTTGGCACCGGGCGTCGTGAGGCTACGGCAGAGGTGGTGGAGGCTCCAGGGATCTCCAGGGATGTGCTGTGCTGCATGCCTGGACGGCTGGGACCTGCCTTGCCGCTACCGAAGGTCGAAGATGCGGAGCTCAACCAGCAGCAGATAGCGGCCGTCGCACGTGCGAGTGCTGCGAAGCTCACGTTGGTGCCCTCTGCCAGTGCTTTGCATCAAGTCGAAACCTGCCCCGTCAGCCATCTGCTGGCACGTTTGATGCTTAAGCGGTTCGAGACGGCCAAAGAAAGACTTCAGCGACCTGATCTGCTGTCTTATGCATGTTTCTAAGAGGAGGCAGTCATGGAACGAGCAATGGTTTCCCGCATTGCATGCGCGGTTTTGCTCGGGGTTCTTGATCAGGTACAGGGGCCCCCCGGGACGGGCAAGAGCATGGCACTTAGCTTCTGCAAAGCATGCTATACTGCTATACCATTGAAAGACGCTCCAAAGGCGAAGTTGCCGCGGGAATCTCAGGCTACCCAGAAAACGACCCATGAAAATGGAGAGAGAAGTACGGCGAGAATGAAGCGAAACAGTGGAGATTCAGGCAGCCATTGTTCAGCAATGGGTGAAGGATGAGACGGAGCACATCCGGCCGCTTTTCGATCAGATCCCCCTGCAAAGTGACACTTCAGTCGCCAGGTCTGTGCTCTTGGCGACCTCTACACACGCCGCCAAGGACGATATGGACTCTACTACAGCTTCCGCGGATAAATGATGAGAAGCCGCTTGCTGGCTGCAGGATGTGCTCGCAAAGCGTTTGCGACGCCGGCAGCAGCGCCCACAGCAGCGGTTTGAATGATCCTGAACTCGCTTGTAACCTTCGTTCAGCACAACTGCGAAGGATTCAGCCGAGCTTGCGTGCATGACTCGGAATGCTGATGCCACCGTGCACAAGAGCGGCTGCCTTCATTCTGCGTCGTGTTCTCCGGGTCAGTTTGATGGTGAGGCTAGGCACGGCTCAACCAACGTGTTCGTCTCTGTGTGTCACGCTCTGTTTCCAAGAGTCTCTAGGCAAAGTCTTTAAGTGGAGCTGACGAGTTTCTAGCTTACGCTTTGAAGCCGAGCAGGGGGATGCCCCACACCTGAGCAGTGGGCATCTAATAGAGCGGCTCGTCAGAGTGTGCTGCTATGGTTCGGGGAGCTGGAACCACATGCCTGCGGAAAAGGTCGCCCAAATGTACCCCAAAATGCAAATGCTGTTGTTTCATGTTGTTTCGTTCCAGAGTAGTGAAGAGATCTTAACTACATGTCTGAGTGCCTGTCTGAAGTGATTTCCTGCAATGCGAGTGTCTTGAGACCTGGCGACACATTGTGTCCAGAGTGTGTGTGTGTGTGTGTGTGTGTGTGTTTGGGTGTGTGCAAGCAATACCTTGCAGACGGCAATATCCACATAGAAGAAGCAACAGCCCGGCCAGGCTCCATGCTCGTTACATAGTGTCACTCCGGACCAGAGCTGAGGTGTTCGAAGCAATAGCTCGCGTATTGCCAGAAAAGCAGAGGCGGTCGGTTGCTTTGTCCCATGCGCTCGATTGCTTCATCAATGGCCCGACAGGTATTCGTCGAAACAGTCTACATGTCTGGGTCAGCTCCGGGCAGGCCATGGCTTGTGGAGCACTGATGAACTGCCTCTCCCATGCACCGGACCTAGCTGCAGGACTGTGCCCAAAGTCCTTCTGGACGAGCCGGATGCTGAGAGGGGACGTGTCTTGGCCCTGCACACGTCCGTACACCATTCAAGGAGCTCGCAAATAACGACGGCAGCCGTGAACTTGCCGCGCTTGGACTGTGAGTTGCTGTTGCTGATGCCAGTGCAAGCACAAGACGAGTTTTCACTCTCCTCCTCTTCTTCTTCATCTTCCTCTGCTTCTTCCACTTTCGTGTGGGATTCGCCAGGCACTTGTGGCTTTGACGCATGGCTGCGAGAAGTCCCTCAACAGAACTTGGGTTTGTTGTAGTGCCGCGATAGTTGACGAAGTTGATGGCGCTTGATGAGGCTTGTGCTCATCGGAGATCCCCAACAACTGGGGTCTGAGCCCTGGCATGGTGTCTTTGCGTTGGCTGCACTCATTGACAATCATTCATGTGCTGTCATGGAACAGAATAGGTTGGGTGCCTGCAGTGGGAGTGCGGCGCGAATCCAAAATATGGGTGCCAAATCCCTCGAGAGTTAGCGCCGCTGGTGACGATAGCTGCCAGCTATCGAGTCAAGCAATCAGCCAATCAAGTCTTCGTCCTTCCACCTCATCACCGTCGACTTTATCAGAGTTGTCAGAACCATCAGCATCAGCAGCAGAAGGAGCGCTAGCATAATAGTATCAGTTCAATCTCAGGCCATCCTCTTCTTGAGCATTGTTTCAGCGCCATCAGGCCACCACCAAGTAAGGCCACTCCTCCGCTGTTGAAAGGTCTGGGTAGTCACAAGAACCCCCCATGACACCTGTCTATCAGTGGTGGCCAGTTTGGAAGGCCACGGCAAGATGCGTTCCGTTTAGTGCGTCCAGCCCTGCCCAGATCCCCTCTGTGGCACTGCGGGCCAAAGTTCGAAAGTGCTTGTTTGGTGCGTTTTCAACAGGCCCCCAGACCGCCCCCCATCAAGCCCCTACTCAAGCCTTCGACCTTCTTTTGCCTCCCCTGCTGCCCGAAGGGGGGGAGCTACGGAAGGGGCTTCAAGCCCCCTTCGAGAAGGCCCCCCTTCTCAACCCTGCCTTCGCCGAATTGGGAGGGATCATGCCCCGCTCGAGTATGCCTTCCACCTCCTGCATGTGTAAGGCCTGTGGTTAACACCATGGGATCGGCAGCAAGGGGCTGCCTGCTTTCAGGACAAAGTGGCTCCGCGCATTTTGAGATGGGAAGGATGATTTCTGCCAGCCTCGCTACCGGCAGCACATCCCTCGTAATGACCAGACCAGTGGCCCGACAATTACCTCAAATGCGCCTCTGGTGAATTCGGAAATATTTGCTTTCTCATGTGTTGCCCATGGTTTTGTGTGGGCTGTCAGGCCTGTCTCCAGCTTTGGCTCCGCACCAAAGCTCGGGACTTGACGGCTTTAGCCGTGGCTGGACTCATGAGGTGAGCGTGGAATTTTTCTGGTTTTCGTGCTCAGGCTTGACAGCGGGCTTGATGCGTTTGCGGAGGAGCGACGGAGTTTCTTCGAGGTCGGAGGGTCTTGCTTGTGTGGAAGTATCAAGCCTGTTCACCCTCGTCCCATACGCACTCCGCGCAGATACTCGCCGGCAAATTCCGATTGCAGCCGCATAGACTGCAGGCCAGGGGCATCCCAAAATGCCGTTCTCTGTGCGTCTGATCTTAGAACAGTCTGATGGTCCCCCAACCCCGCTGTGTGCGAGTGATCTTAATTAGCCAAAGTAGAACATTCTGAGGGTCCCCCAAACTCGTGAGAGCAACTCCTTCTCGCCGTTTTCGCGTCGAGCCGAAAATACGCTGCTTGATCGTTTCGACTTGTCGAAGAAGCCTGCCAGCCATGCCCGTGGGGAGCAGTTCACAGGTCTCTCGCTGATCGATGGCATTATGCCTACACTTCGATTAGCTGTCGAAACTCGCTGAGGGACAGCATTGGCCCATGTGCATGTTTCAGTGCGCATGTCTGCGCGAGTGATCATGTGAAAGGTTTTAGAGGTTCGTTTTGTCAACAGCACCGAACTTGTTCATACCATCAGGATCTAAATTAAGGTGTTAAGATGCAACAAGAGATGCCTGGACATCATGACCGGATAATGTCACGGCTCTACCTGTCAAGACAATAACTGTTCCCTTTGCGTACATTGCCTCCGCAGTTACGGCCGCTTGAAAGGGAATGCCAGCCCACCATTGATTACGTGTGTTTTGCCGGCGACAGATACGAAGAAATGCAGCCCAACGATCAAGTAGTGCCGAAAGGTTCAGTATCGTATGGACCAGCGCCTCTGCCAGGAACTCAGACAGACCTACGTCTGCCCAACTTCCTGCAAGCTGCAGTCCCGCACACCAGAGGTGACTACCCTTCGCATCGTTTCTACAACGGTGAGCTTGAAACCGCTACATCTGCAGCTTGCCGAAGACACGCCCTGCAACAAAGCATCTCTCAATGCTCATGGTTGCAAGGTCAGGGAAGGAGGCGTGACTCCACAGATGCTTCCAGCTGGAGTCATCTTCAAGGCAACGCTTTAGTGAACGTCGGCTCATGCAACAGATGATACTTGACAGCCCTACCAAGTGACCAGGGGTTGACGCAAATTCCAGTAGACCACGTGGAATTGGCCTTGCTGCAGGATGGAATTCCAGGGCATCCTGTTGTCTTCCTGGTGCGCCGCGCCCGTTGTCTGTCAAGAAATGCAGCGGGTTTCAGCAGGACACCTCAGCGATCGAGGGATGCAGAGAAAAGTTGGTCTTGTTCCAAGCTCGTGACGTGAAAAGCGATTCTCATGGGATCGCTGGGCCAGTTCAGATGGTGACGCTAGGTGCCCTTCTTCGGAAGCATCTCTATCCACAACAGGATGGAGGCGCAGATCGCAAGATTCCCAGATGCTTCGAATCCATGTGCAGCAGCTTTTACTGCCAGAGCTGGCAGCAGAGGTCGCAGAGCTGCTGCGTGGCTTCCAGGCGAAACGCTGCCAAACTGATCTTCTGAGGGCGAAGTGTTCATCAAACTCTCCGAGGCTGCTTCTATCGAGGCCGCCCGCCTCTGTGCCGCGGGCCTCGATCGAAGGGCGTAGCAAACGCAGAAGTGCCGTAGCTCCACGGATTGAAAAATCGTGCTCTAGGTTGCCGTACATCTTCTGTGTTGTGCAGTGGCTTTAAGGTGCTCACAGCCTACAAGGCACAGGACAGCTTGCTGGACGAGGCGAAAAGAGCGTAGTCGAGGCGATTGATCATCTCCGGCTTGGTTACAAGGTCATTCACGGAGGCAGCTCGGCCGAGCGCCTGAAGAAGCGGAAGAGCCGCTCGACGATGATCCGGGAGCAACTGCCTCGGCGAGCGGAGGCGCAGCAGAGATGCAGAGCAATGATCTAATCCACTAGAATGTGACATATCATCGTGCACTATACTATACTATACCATACCAGAACTATACTATACTATACTGTACCATACTATACTATACTATACCATGCCATACCAGAACTTACTAAGAGATACTAGCGGCTCAGCACAGACAGAAAGCCCCAGGCAAGGCGTGGACCCTTTGGAGAAAGAGTCCCATCCGCGCATCTACACGGTGGATGGTTTCCAGGCCCGTCAACAGTAAACTGACAGCATCGGGGGCGACTTCACTGCTTTGGTCAAGGCACCCATATTAATCAGAAGCTTGTCAGCCTGTGATTCGGAAAGCGATTCCCCCGCGGTGGTTGCAGACTGATGCGTTGAGTTGAGTCTAGATACACATGATGAACTTGTCCAGTATCCAGTTTGGAGGGCAACGAGAGTGACTATGTCTTCTACTCAGCTGCGCGGCGCTTACGAAGGCATCACTTGATCGACAATGTAGCCTGGATCTTGTCTCTCGTTTAGACAGGTAGTCAGTCGCAGGACGCGATGCTGCTACATCATTTTGCCAAAGCATCTATTCTAGCTGCACGTGCTTCTGGTGCATCCATCATCCACCAATGGTGCCAGAACAATCACGTCATATACCCTCGCAGCACACTTAGGTGGGTCCTTGTAGGAGACATGACGGGTCCTGGCAACAAGGCATTCAGCGTTCTAAGATGACTGGGGTAGTCAGCCAGCCTGAGGTGCGGAGTGGTGGCACCGCGACAGGTTTCTCGGGAAATCCACAGCGCCTCTGCGTTTTGCTCACACGAGCACGTCCGGGCCGTGCAGTCTTTGCATGCTTCAACAACCATGATTGCAGCCTGTCCCTCGTGTTGTGCAGAAGGTCGTGGGCTGATAGTTGTGGGGAGTCGTGACACTCTCCAGCACGCCGAGGAGCACGGACATGGCAAGCGCACTGAGCATGTGTACAGACGGCTGTTGTTCCAGAGTGACCAGTTGCTGCTCAAGTGGTCGAGTGCGGGTGCGCAATGTTGCGCAGGAATGGCAGCGATGGCTGGATTCTCCCGACAAACAAGAGGCCGCCCTGCTCTGACTTTGGTCACATCCAGCCTATAACAAAGTCTGCACGCGGTGATCTTGCGAGTTCACGGTGGACGAAGAGCTCGTGGCGAAACTGCAGAGGATGGGTTCAGTGCACTGCTCTTGTGTCTGGCCGCACGCCAGCATGGACCGAAGCACAACAGAGAGGGTCAGAGGTTCACCATGCATCCATGGATACGAAGAAGAGTTCTGTGTGTTCTTGCATTAGTTTCGCGCAGGCGGGAAGTCGCTCAACGGGGGCCACTCTGAAGGAGGACGGCGTCCACAGCACCAGGGCCGACATGGAGATCTTGTGACGTGTGAAGAGCGTCATGGCAACGGAGCAGAGCACCCCATCATCCCGCCTCAGCTCGACATGAAGAGACGAGACGAGTTCCAGATTTGTGGATGGCCCCTCCTGCGACGACACGGAGTGACGGAGCGCCGAGCTGTGCAGCGATTCCATGTGGCAGACCTTCGACCACACGCTGAAGGTGACAAAGATGGTTTTCCACCGACTTTGTCTCTGTGCCTATGCCTGTGCTAGTGCGTGTCATCTTGATGTTGGCTTGTGCGTGATACCAGTGCGCGAACGATCTCACACATGTTAGCGGAACGTGTTACTTATCATACTACAATTGGATCAAACCGCAGATTGCAGTAGTCTGCCATGTGGTGGGCTTGAGCTCGGTTTGCCCCTTCAAAGTTGTTCATGCCTGAGTTGTTGAGGCCAATGCTTACACCCAACAGCCGTTATCACCCGAGTGCCAAGGACATGTGCATGTCAAAGGAGCAAGCTAGCGACGAGCCCAGGCGGGAGCGCCCGGGAAGAGCACGCAGCAAGTCGAAGGAAGGGACATCCAGAGAGTGTCATTCAGGAAGGCCGCCAGTTTGGGCCCCTTTGTGGGAGCCTCAAACTCGGAGCCTCGAACAAGCGCAGCGGTGAGCGGTGAGACCCCGTCACAGGAGCTCCCGTTGCCGCCAGTGGACAAAGAGCGCTTCAGGCGCTGGCTGGGCTCCGGTAGTGTGAGGATGCGGAGAGACTGCGTGTTGTTTCCTTTCTCGGTCTCATCAGACGGAGCGACCGGCAGAGGCGGCTGCAAGTTCTGGTGCAAGAGGAGAGGAATCATGGGCAGCCGCGACCTTGGAGAAACTCAGTGCTTCCCTTGGCCGAGTGTTCTGGTCGCCGCGAAGATGAGGATTGAATTGTATGAAGACCAACTGCAGGGTTGCAAGGCTGACCATGTTACCTGGATTGGTTTTGGTGCATGCAGAAGATGAAGGCATCTTTGCTGCAGGTGGTGGGAAAGCGAATCTTCCGCTCGTGGACACTGGGCAGTGCCGAGGTCTGCCCCAGAAGCTGTAGCAATTTTGATCGTGTTGTAACGTTGTAGCCTGTTGTAGCGATTGTAGTTAATGTGCTGCCTGCGCCTTGAGGAGTTCGCAACAGCCCATCCCGACCTGCTGGAGAGCCCATGGAAGGTCTGGCAAATGCTCCGGGGAGACGGGACCGAGCCTTCCCAAATGGCAGGAAGTGGAGATCAGCCTTGTGTTGGGCTTGAACAAAGTCCAGGCAACCTCGCGCTTTTGGCCTCACATTATGGCATTTCCTGCGGTCTCCATAGGGGAAGCTCGGAGTGTGCAAGAGCTTCGGAGCCTTCCGAGATGAAGAGGCGAGAGTGACCACAAAAGGATTTCGAGGTCACAGTCACAGTGAGCTTTCCTGGACAGGGCGACATCCTGCTCTTCATGGAGGCGACAGAGATTGCGGCAGCGGTGTTGTAAACTTGTGTCAGGGCGTGTTCGTGTCCTGATCAGTACATCAGCGGTGGCGACTTGCACGACCTGGCGAGTAGATGCTCCACCAAGCCTGGACCAGAGAGGGAGCAGAAGGCCACGGACAAAATGCATCCGCTTTTCGACCCGCACTGGCACAGCGCACGTTGCAGGTGTGGCCGGTGGTGCTCTCGCTGCTGCGCGGAGTCTCTGACCCAGCAGCCCAGCGATGCGTGGAATCCGCTGGCGGCCTTGGACCCATCGTCAGCCGAGGTCCGCTGCCTGCACAGCGCTGGCGCAACGGCCCTACCTGCCTCAGCCTCCCCGACTGCTTTTCAATTCTACTTAAGACTTAAACTATACTGTACGGTGAATGTTCTGATAGTTCCTTCCGCCTCAGCAGACAGCCTTCTCAAGCTACATCTCCAGCCAGATCTTTCTCCGAAGGGTGTGAGTGTCGAGAGTCGGGTCTGGGGAGCCCTTACAAGGTGGCACACGGCGACATTTCGCTGGAGAATGCTTTGCTCGGTCCGGATGGAGAGGCCTTTCCGTCACGAAACAAGCAGGATGATTGGCATCTTTCGATCTGGCCAGGTCAGGCTGATTGACTTTGCAGCTGCAGCGGAGTCTGGCATGTGTTTGGATTTCTAGCTTCGTAGACTCTAGGCATGCTGTTCTCCGTCTACTTGCAGAGAGCCCATGGCAGGAAGAAGACGTCTGGGTGCAGGGCATTCGCGGCAAGCCTTCTTATCAGGCTGCTGGAGGGATGCAGTCAAGCTACAGTCAAAGAGCGGTCGAGTCAAACGATTAGTGCAGGCCCCAGAAATGCACCAGCACTGGCCTTGGAAGCATTTCTCCAGCCTTCACCCCACTTCGCTGGACAGCCCACAAGGTCCGGCTGCTATGATGCCAGAGCGGCTGATCTCTTTGCCTGCGGAGTGGGGGCCTGAAGATGATTGACCAGCTTTGATGGCAGTACTTTACGTTGTTGTCCAATGCCCCTCCCTCACTCCCTCCCTCCTTCCCTCCCTCCCACCCTGCCAACTCCTCCCTGTCCCCTGTCCGGAGGTCTTCGCCTACTGTCTCGCGTGCGCAGACTATCCCTGGAAGTGCACCAGGCCAGATTGGACTTGCAGACGCACATGCATTCCCACAAAGGCACATATACAAGATTCAGAATGCGGATGTTAGCAATGAAGAATGGAAGCCAAAGAAGGCTCAAGAGTGATCAACATCCACAATCAGTTTCCAACAGTGGCTCAGCCAGGCCAATGTGCCGCACAACCCGACACGCACACACATACAAGTTGCAGGGCTTTTGGCTGGCGATCCTGGCTCTCGGTAGAGAACGCAACTTGCATCATGTTGCATCGCATGCACAAGTCAAGGATGATCAACGAGACACAGAAGCAGCGAGCGATCTGGCTTTTAGCCTTCACATCTTTTTTGTGAACCTCGGGGGTACTGCCGAGGGTTTGGAGATGACTCGGGTAAGAGGCTCGTGGGCCAATTTTTTCGATGCCCAGGTATCCATCATGCTTGTAGGCGCTGCTGTCGGTGTAGCAGTTGCGGTTCGCTTTCCTCTGCTTCACCTCTTTCGGACATAGCACATGTATGCCTGCGACTTTGCATCCAGGCCGCACGAGTGCTCTGCTTTCGAGTTCTTCATGATGCACGGGCTGACGGCCCGGGTCATGGGACATGAAAGATTCGTGCGGGGATCCAACAAGACATGCATCCTTGTTGTTCTCTTTGCTGGGTGGCATGCGGCACATTCCAGCTTCCAAGGGCTGAGATTCTGGCAATCAGGACTTAAGATAAGGCGGCAGTCGTACTCCTTGCTCATGAAACGAATGCCAGCGACTGTCCGTGGCAGAGGCTTTCCTTCGAAAGAGACGTGTACGCCTCGCAGACGGCTCGAGAGGGCGAGCCTGTGCTTGCTGTTCCGCTTGGAGTGTTAAGACTGTACCGCGGGTTCCCGCGAATAAGTTGATGCACTACAAGTTCATAAGGTGTTCATATGTCACGAAATTGACAAGCACTGTTAAATGGCCACCTGGTGCAAGCGAGATGCCGGAATGCTCCTGTCGTTTGTTGTGTGTATATACCATGCATCCTATTTGTTGAGGTATCTGAATAGTTGGTTAACTTGCAGTTCTCTAGCAACTAATCAGTTTTTTGCACGAATTAGACAGCAATGACGCGATCAAGCAATTTCTTCTTTTATCAATTACTTAATGTCTCGCTTGCTTGCTTGGTTGCTTGTTTGCTGGGTTTGTTGGTTGGTTGGTGTTTGAAAAATCGGTGAACTGACTTTGAGATGAAGCGATAAGCCAGTTGGTTGTCATGTATGATAGGTGTTCAAGTGCATACCAGAATTGTATAATCATGGTTTCCGGTTTCACGGACCTCCCCTGGTGGTGGTTCCCCGCCTCAAATTCCACCTCCGCAGCCGGCCTGTGAATGCCTGGCGATGCCATTGTCGTCTCGGCCAGGCAGCCTGTTGAGGGACTCTTGTCCCCTGAACTTTTGCAGCTGCCGATGCCTCGGTGCCTCGACTGCGATAGTTAGGACCAGGCAACTCCGGGACACTCTCAGGATGGAAATCTTGCTGAATCCCGATCCAGCACGTCGCTACGAAGTTTGGTCCGTCCACTGCCCAGCTGCTTGCCAGACGTCGCTGTGGGCATGCGTCTCTCGTTGTGGTCAGGCCGAGTCGTTCATGAGCTTTGAGATCGAGCCGGTGGAGGACGACCGCAAAAAACATCAGAAAGACATTACGTCTGTCGCATCAGGTTCTTGTCATGCAGAGCCTGTTGAACACTGGCAGGAAGCTGGGTACAGCGCGAATCCACAACCTCCCCACACAGTGAGAGTGAAATGAACGAAGTTGAAGGGCGGCCTCGGTCTAGAACTGTCTGGATCGGATGACTGTCTCGCAAGATTACGTCTTCTTTCGCCTCCACTGGAGGAAGTTGAGGGAGTCCTCATCCCGGAAACCAGCAAAGCCACGAGATGGCGCTGGTGTTGCGCTTGTGCGCCAGTTTGGAAAGCTGACCTGATTCTTTCATGGTCGCCAATCGTTTAATCCTGTTACCTCATGACCCCGAGCTTCTGTGGACGATGGCCGTCTGTCATGTGGTTGAGCAGCCGCGGCACTGCAAATGACTGCAGAATGCATCACACGTACGAAGACCCTCCAGATGCCATCGCAATGCATCCAGTGAGACCACCGGATAGCTCGGGACGTGACTTGACTTAGAGCCGTCTAGACTTCTCTTTTTCGGTTACTTTCGTTTAAGCCTAGCTCCATCCCCACGGTGTGTGCCGTCTGTGTTGGCGTGTGAGTGTGAGCAGCAAGCCATATACCAAGATGCTGCACCCAAAAAGTGCGACACTGGGGAGATGGAGGAAAGTGAGGGCTCCGACAATTGCCGGGACCAAGACGAAAGCAGTTACCAGCATGTCCAGGACACCTGGCTACTCTTTGAAATGGTGTCAAGACTCCCCCGTCCAGAACTCGGGGGATTCTATGTTCCCTAACTGTGAACGTTGGTTCTTTCAGCAGTCTTTGAACTAACTACCGCATCAGCGTCATCCTGACCGTGCAGCATGCGACTGCACCAGCAGTTGAGGGAACATGAGCGGAGTGCGAGCAAGCTCTGTGCGCGTTCCGTGCTTCGGACAAGACCTCGCGCAGTCTTAGAATCTTCGAATCCCTTGCTGGGTTCGTTTGATGCGGGTACGACGACAGTCGTCTCAGAGTGGACTGAAGCACTGTGAAGGATGATGTCTCTTGGAGGATATCTTTGACAGGTTATTTGGTGGAAGTTTGCTGCCGAGAGTGCACACAGCGGCGGCACATGCCCTGCTGAGCCATGGTTGTAGTCGGAGTTCCGACTAGGAAGCCTGACATGGCCAGACTTCCACAAAACGCATCGAAAACTGTCCGAGTATCCGCATCAAGTGCTACGAGCAACGAACCTTCATCGACTGTGAGTGCTGAGCTCGTTACGGACTCACGTGCTCGCAGTTTGTTATACTCTAGCTCGCGAAGGAAATGCGAGCACCGAAGAAGGCTTTTTGAAGAGTCTTTGCATGCTGGATCAGGCATGATCAGGCGTGACTAGCACGCATGTGTGCGAGCCGGACCAGTGCCCGGAGGACACTGAAGCAGAGAGGGATCGCCTGCCCACTACGTGATGGCATTCTCTTGCGGACCATGTTCTTGAGCTGACTGGTGAAGTCTGAAAAGGTGCTGAAACTGACGTGCGACTTCAGATGCCGCACTGCTTGGCCGCTGTGGCAGTGCTGCCCTCCTTGATTGGAGCTTCTCGTGCAACACTGCAGACTCGAGTGTGAAGTAGATGCAGACTGGACAGCAGTTGGTGCTAAGACATCGTTCTGTGCCGGGCATGAACCAAGCAGCGAGATGTAATAGCAGCACAAGCTTTCTGTAAGGAAATAGTCAGACCTACACATCAAAATATGCACCATGGACTCCTTCTTGTGCTTGCTGCTTACGACCTGTACCGCGGAGGCAGGCTGGCGAGTGCCTTCCTGACACATCAGAAACAGCATCGAAGATAAGACAGACACCAGTGGGACTCGAACCGACGGCATGGCAGAGAGTTGCCTGGGCGTTGCCAGGCGAGCTTTTTTGACATCTTTCCAGTCCCCTGGCCGATCAAGCAGCTGTTCTTTTGCAAGCTGTTTCCCGGAATCCCTGCGAGCCGCAAAGACAGAGACTTGCGTTCCAGGTGGTTGACCCGGCTCAGCATGCAGTTTACGACGCTGAGTCGGTCGTGCTGTCCTGTTGACAACAGCTTGCCTCAGCCGCTCCCAAGAGCGATGGCAGGTGCAGATCGTCGGCACTGCTCGGGTGGAGGGCTTGCAGGCTCCGGCACTCGTAGGAACCTCGAGGCCCAAGTCATTTAGAGACCTGACATGGTTGAGTGGCATGCTCACGCGATTATGATTTTCGACCGCTACCGTTGGGCTACATATTCTTGTGATCACGAGCAGGAGTCAGCATGTTGATGATGCTGCTGTTGAGATCGTTTAAGTACGATCAAGACTCTGACTCTGCTGTCATCTGCAGTCGTGGGTCATCTGACGTTGTTGAAGCTGACATTGGTGGTGCTGATCTGGGCCAACCCAGCACCACATTGTCTCCGACATCGTTGTCATCATCATCGTCATCACGATCATTGGTCACAACCACTGTCATCATCTTCGCCGTCGTCTTCACCACGATTATGACCACGATTGCATGTCGATTGTCATCACCAGCAACACCGGAACAGCATGCTCAGGAGCATCGTTGCCATCATGGTCACCAGCTGCATACTAGCCAACATGCCCGTGGTCGTGGCCATCGCCATAGCTAGAACAGCTAGAATCAGAGAATCATCACAGAATTCGCATCATCCTGGCCGCTGCGTTGCTAGCATTCCTGCGGAGCCAGGACAGCTTGAGCTCGAGAAGATGGCGGCCGGTGCAGCTGTCGGAGGTGGAGCTCCTCCGGCAGAAAGCTCATCCGCGTTCGCGTGCTGGCTCTGAAGGATGGGAAGGAGCCGAGAGCGCTCATGAGCTCGAAGCCGAGTCTCCGCATCGCATGAAGAGCCGTGTTGAGAGGCAAAGCCAGCAGAGAGACGTTTGAATGCAGTGCCAGCGATCGTGGGCACGGCCGATGTGCAGTTTCACCGATTCTCTTGGTTGCAGGGACTCTGCTGCCCGCTGTACCTGCTTCTGTGTCCAGGTGTCGGCATTGGTGACTTCCGGAACACTTCGTCTGGACCGTGAGCTTGGGCCATGTGAAGTGCAGATTGTTATTGCCAGTTGAATGGTTGAAGACACGCAGGCGGCCTTCCGCCACAGCGAGACAATGCAGCTTTGCCTTGCTAGCTGGAGGTACCGAGAACTTGCCATTGCCTTCCCCGCCTGCGAAAACGAGGAACTTCACGGTCCCGTTTCTGCAGCCTGGAAGAATGTGTGGCGGTTCCAGGATGTCGTGCTCGATTGCGGAAGCTTCATGCACTGTCAAGACAAGCTGCCGGCATGTGCCCACACGCGCTAGTCTCAGAGATCTGTCAGGTGGATTTGCTGTTCCACCGTTTGTGGTGGTCTGACAATCTCTTGCACAGCTATTGGCTTCAGGTTCATGCTCCGCAGCTATGCCAGCAATGAGGCCTGGCAGCCTGGTGTTTAAACTCCTGTGCCACTTAAGCGGCTCAAGCGCATGGAGGCGGCTGTCCTGAGCGCGCGCTCGGCTGGAATATCCGCGCAGCTGAGTACCAGGTCCCCACACTGCCCGGCTGTGCTGCTCTGAGCTGTTCGCTCGCCACCGCAGGTTCGAATTTTCTCTGGAGAAAGCCGGAAGAGGACACATCTTGGCCTTCTCGGTCATGGGGTGCGCTGCACCTTCCCTGTCAGATGCGGAAAACGTTTCTTCTTTTGCGAAACTACTCAGGTCGGAAGATGATGAGCTCCTGCTGGGTAAAGTGGAGGTGATCAGCAGCCCTCGTCTTAACACATGTTATACCTGTAGTTGGTGGATGGTAAGCCTGGTAAGCGATGGCTTTAGGACGGCTTAAGCCCATGTTTTCTCTGCCCAAGCCTTTCGATGTTACGGCCCCTCTCCCTGAGCAGCGTGCGATGGCCGTCCACGAGGAGCTGCCGAAGCAAGCAGAGTTCTCCACTTTCTTTTCACTCTTGCCATCGTAGCCTCGGCAGAGAGGACACATGGCTCTGCATCGCTGGCTGTTTGGCGGCGGCAGAACTCTGTAGCACCGCCGCCGGCAGCGTGCTGCTGGTCGCCAGGGGTTCGCTTGGCATTCGTGACTCATGAATCACCGCCGAGTGAGTCGGTTGTTGCCGCGCACATCGCTGAGAAGTCCATGGAACACTTGTGGGTGCAAGTCCAACCTTGGTCAGGCGAGGTCTTGTGCCGCGAGCTTGCTGGAGCGAGTGGCGCTCTCGGAGGTGAAAAATCAGTTGCAGCTCACGTCTGTGCCGACCGTGTCGAAGGCAGCTGCAACTGCGCTTTCGACGAATGACGCGGCCTGCCTGCGCTTGGAAGAGATGGAGACTTCCATGGGCGATGAAGACCTGCAGAAGGCCAGAGTCTTATCATCGTGGCTTCACCCCCCACCTTTATGAACTTGTCGCGGACAATTTCGAATGCAGTGTAAACTGCAATGACGCAGTGTTGCAGTATGCATCAAAGACCATGGACAGATGAATGAGCCTTGCTGTTGCTTGGGTGCTGTCCCCTGCCCATCACATTGCTCCCCCGAAACTCACAATGCCTCTTCAATGTCCTCTGCAGGCATTGAGCTGCTTGTCACAAGCTGAGGGTGCCGTACGCACCCTGGCCTTTCGAGCTACCTACAGCAACGCATAGAACTGTCGAAAAACTGCTAATGTGCTCCAGAGATTAGTTTCCGTGAACAGTCGCTGTGTATCCGCAGTGGCTAGACCACGACGCTGTGCAGTGAGTGGTCGGAGCGCATTTTGCGTGTTTCAGTGATGATCTGCTTATCCCTTGCTGAGCAAAGGAGACTTGCTCGTGTCGGCTGACGTGTCTCGGCCGTGATAGACCCAAGCAATGTACATACACTGAGAGTAGACGACCCCCATTGACTTCAGGAGACATCGACCCCCCAGAAGCCAAGCAACCTCAACAAGAGTCCTATTGAATGCGTAAACAAATACAGCTTGGAGCAGAACCCGTGAGCCCGAGAACCTTTGGGCCGAAGGACCGCAAGCTGGGTTTCTCATCCGCTGTGAGGTGACTGGGCGCCTGGGCGTTGGCCTGCAGCGATCTGCAGCAGTGGCCCGCCGATTGGAGGAGGCAACAGCAAAGGATTGCTTTCATTGCCGAAGCTGCTGCAGCCGCTACTGCTAATGCTGCTGCTACTGAAACTCCTGCTCCGGCGGTGACGACGAGCACTACCGCTACGACGACGACTGCTACTACAAGTACGATTACTTCTACGACTACAGCCACGACTACCACCCCCACTTCTACCACCCCATACTCCTGCTCGTGCCCTACTGCTGCTGCTATTTCTACTTTGCTACTGCTGCTGCTGCTGCTGCTGCTGCTGCCACTGCCACTGCCGCTAGCACTGCTGCTTCAACTGCTGCTTCTACTGCTGCTACAGTGCTATAGTGGTATAGTGCGCTACTGCTACTGCTACGACGACGACCACGACGACTACTACTACAGCCGGCCTGACCTTGCCAGACCTTGGGGGAGTTGAGGGCCTTGCGCCGTCGCGAAGAGCTGGCCCTCCAGTGGATGTCTTTCATGGAGCAGCCTCCCGACTTGATCATTCCCGCAAAGCATGGGGTCGTAAGAGTTTCTCCTGCATATCACTGACCCCGATGACTCGACATGTTGGCAAGGTACGGAGGCAACGGCTTGTACCAGGGCCTGCACCGCATTTGCACTTGATGTGTCTGAAGCACCTGCGCACTGATCTCATTTGCGGTGATCGCGGCTGCTGGCGGCCTTCTCGGACTTGCAGACCCCTGGTGTTGGCGGATTCCGAAGCATCACAAGCATGGATGCATTCGCTCGGGTTCCAACTCTGTCCCACTGCGGCCGTTTATCCGAGCCTTGCCGATTGTGGACGGTGGAACAGCTGAAGCAATACCAACCCGCGATTCGAGTCGGGCAGCTTCCCGAAAGCTCCATGACATTCGCAAATAGAAGGGAAACTTGATGACGCTGAACATTCGGAGGAGAAGAGGATGCTCCAGGCTGAAGCAAAAGATGTCCGATGGAAGTTCAGTGCAGCTTTCGCTGGTCGACTGGTGCATTGCACGTGCTGGCAAACGAATGAGCACAGAGTGTGTCAGTCTTTCAGTGCCGCGTCAAGATCTGCTTTGACACTGCTGAGGCCGTGAAGGCGAAAGCGACGCGACAGGTGCAGACTGAGACTGTCATGTCACGGTGTCAATGTCACTGCAAGAGGGTTGCTGTGGTTTAGCAGGGGCAGATCCACGTCGAGGGGATCAAGGACCCTCTGCTGTTGGGTTGAAACCGTGAACGAAAGCATCGTCCACAGTGCCGATGGCATGAAAGCAGAAGACAGAAGGGCTGGGTGCATCCAATTGCTGGGAGAGTATGCGCCTGGTTCTCAAGTAGCGTTTGCAAACATGATTGGCCTGCAACGATGTCCTTTTGGATCATGTGTCTGGTCTTCTTACAGATTCCCGCTCTCTCCATATCTGCTTGGTCTTTACCAGAGGCTGTCTGAGGCGTGCCTCAAGAGCTTACGTGAACGGACAACTAGCAACACAGCGTTGGGCTTGCCGATCTGCCGTGTGGACCCCAACAAGACATCTTCTCCAGAGCCGAAGCAGCAGACGAAGCCGGGCAAGTGCATGACGAGTTCGCGACTTGGTGTTTCCAGCCTTGTGCGAATTTGCTCGACAGCGGTAGAGCTGCAGGATTTCTCAGTATTCCGATAATGAGGATTGAACGAAGGAGCAGGAGTTGCTAGCCTCGTTGGCACAGAACATAGATCGTTGTGCGGGAACCGTGAAGTATCAGCGGTTGATGAGCGGGCTGCAAGTCTACCTGACACAATGAGCCAGGATACCGTTTGCAGCTTTTCGTCGCAGAAGGTCCGCGTTTTGATTGCGTTTTCATTGCCCAGCATCGCTTCTCCTAACAAGAGTCAGCAAAGCGTAAAGCGTGTTGGACTGGGCAGGCAATGACGGGCGAGGCTCGGCCTGGAGAGAGGAGATGTTCATCCAAGGGCAACCGAGGGGTGACTTCTCGCTTTTCCTCGTAGGTGCTCGTCACATTTGTTCCTTCCCGAGTAGTCTCCAAGCAGCTCCGGCGCGCATCGTCGCTGACTGACCACCTTCCAAGACTCACGCTGCAGTGCAGGGAGCATGATTGCTGTCGTGGCATGTTAGTTCCATAAAGTCTCAGGTCGAAGACATGCACGGTGGGGACTTTTTCCGAGATGTAGGCAAGGAAGTCTCGAAGCGTCCGTAGGGCGAGATATATCGCTTGGCTTTTCGAGGATTTCAGCCAGAGGGTGCCGGATGCTGAGTTGCAACCGATACTGTCCTCTTGGAGTGGTGCAGCTTCCTACAGAATTTCAGAGAGCGATTGGCTTGGCGTCTTTGAGGCGATGCATCTGCCCAGTTTACAAGTCGTTCGACTGCCTTCCTGGGGAGGCACGGCTGTGGCACCCCCTGTCAAATGTGCCCTTTTTGCTTTAGCGGAGTCAGCTTTTGCACCACGGCAGCAAGGCGTGACACATGCAACCGCTGCTGCCTCTGCGTGTCAAGCTTAAGCTCGGGATACGAACGCGCCAGTCCTCCTTGATGACTTCTTTTCTGTCTCGGAGTCCTTGGTGATCTGTTGGATCTTGCATGATCTTGCCGTGTTTGGAAGCGCTCCGCTGTAGGATCCAATCCTCACAGCCGGTGCCTCGGCAGGCCGGCATAGCCTAGCAGCACAGCAGCATCCCGTCATGGAGGGATGCCCGGATGCCCCTACGGTTCCCACCGAGAGTTGAGAAGTACGCGTAGCAGGCGCCTCCATCTGGCCGCACGACCCCCTTGGTGCAAGCGCCGGTGGAATCAGAGCCGGCCTTGCTTTTTCTCAGAGTCGCAGATGATTTGATGAGCAACTTCCATTCCGGGACAAGGCTCCTGCACGGGGACAATCAGACTTCATGGACATGGTTCGGGAGTTCAATGAAGGTGTCGCTGACGAGCCAGTGTACTCATGCAGTGTTTGCAGAAAAGCAGTTGTCCAGTCAGCGCGATGTGATGAGAGCCAGACTTCGTCCGGCAAAGGTCATGGAGTCCCGAAGACGCAGCCAGTGCCGCGAACCTCAAGGGTTGGAGCCGAGTCTGCGCCAAATCGGCACTGCGCGATCACCTCGCATGTGCAAGCAGTCTGGGATGCATTAGAATCGCCCAGGTCTGAAACGCCTGACCTTCTGCAACAGCACCTTCACAAGGAGATGAATGCGGCGTGGCACTCGTCTAAGTACTGGGTAGTCTGGACAACGACCAACATGGGGTAGAGATGCTGGCAGCCTGCAGATATTGGTCCCTTGTCAATGCCTTCTTCATTTCAAAAATTGGGTCGCAATGCGAGCGCCGCACCTTTTCTCACGCAGGAGCCTGCCACGGATCCACGCAGCGAGCTGCTGGCAGCCATAGCTGGTCCCTTAGACGTGTCGTCGACGTTGAAGCGCAATGCTTAGCCGCTTAGCCTTTTCGATCTTTCCGCTTTCCGAGGCTTCCCGGCCCACATTGCCAAGCCGATCCCAGCCCAAGGCACAGGGGACGGCGGGTCAAGCCGAAGCCAAGGAGGTCGAATAATTGCGGCAGGCCGAGCAGTTGCGGACCAACATCTTGGAAGACTTGTGAACGGACACCGTCCGCAGCGATGGCCTGGATTCCGCATCTCTTTTTGCAGACAATGCTGGACGTGTGTTGGCGGAAGCTCTTCAATCACCACGCATGCAGATGGGATTCTCCGGTGCTGTTGCTCGCTAGTCGCTACCTCACGGTGCCTTGCAACCACTCTGGCTGACAAGAGCGACTCGTTCCTGGAAGTCCAGTTCATCGGCTCTCGCTGTTTGCTCAAGTTCTCCATCCTGCAGGCGTGCTTGAAGCTGCTTCGGAATGTGTGAGGGAGCGAAGGCTCCTCGAGTGCGGAGACATCGTAAACTGACCACTGCATCCTGGCATCCTCGGCTTTTTCCCGGAGCTTCTCGGTCACCTGGGTCGTGAGCTGCCGAAGGGTACCGATCAGTTGCGCGAGGAAGGACTCTTTCTCCCGGCCTCGACGAGTCCGCGCATCGAGTGAATCGAGTGGATCAGGCCAGCGGAGCCTGCACTGGATGTCATGGAGAGATGGCTCGATCATGACGAGGGCAGCTGGTTGTCGTTTCTCCCCGAACGCTGCCTTGCGTGTCTGACTTCGGCGTGCAAGCGTAGCACACGTAGGTCAAGCAAGATGTGATATCGAGTGAAAAGCTGTGGTGGACTGCTCGCGGCTTTCGGTTTTGCCCATGCCCTTTGTGTTGGCTGCTGCCGGGGGTGACTGGTTGTCTTACCCATGGATTTGAAGTGTTTGCCTGCCCTTGACGCGCTGGCTCGAGTGCACCTGTGACTTCATGTGCCCCGCTAGGGTTGTGGTGCGCCTCGGTCAGTCTCAGAGGGTTTGGGACCGCAGGCAGGCTTCGGCGTGTAGGGCTCGATTTCAGCGAAATTCGAATCAATCCCAGAATACGTCCAGCATCAAGAGCTTGTGCGAAAGAACTGGAAAATGCTACGAGTCCCCTGAGGAGCTATCGGCAACGATAGAGAGGCCCGTGGCAACTCTAGGTCCCTAGGCGGGTTGTCTGCCAGTCTAAAATACCAGTTTCAATAATTATGCCAACTTTGACAATGACTAAGACTCTTCATGAGGCTTCCTGTTTACCATACCCGCAACCCTGTACCGTACATTTCTTTACAGAACCCTGAACAACAAGCCATCAACAGCGGAGACGCAGTTTCTTTTTGTACGCTGTCTCGGGTTTCATGTACGTCGTAGTGACGGCAACTGAGACGTGGCTTAGAGTTCATGTTTTATTGGCTCCACGAGGGTCTTAAGGTTCGGGCATGCGTCAGGGTGGAGGGTCTGGGGGTGTTTAGGGCCTGTTGAGGCAATTCTAGTTTTTCAAGACCCCCGTAACCCGCAACCTTGATGCAGAGGTAAGCCCCAGCGGGCTCAGCGGGAGTTCAAGTTTGGCTTTGGGCTTTCCTCTTTTCTCCGTGCGTTTCATGTAGCTCGTGCTGACAGCAGCGTAGCGTGGTTTAGGTCGTTTACCCTGTGGTGGCTCCAACGGTAAAGCTTGCGATAGTTCTGGCCTTTATAAATGTCTAGTCTGAAGTGCCCTCAGGCATGGGCAAAAAAAGGGTGGCTTGTGCGCCAGACGACGGTCGGAGGCATCGATCATTCTTCGCATTTGCGGCTTCGTCTATTTCAGTGATTTCAGACCCCATAAACCCTATAAGGCCAAGCCCCAAGCAAACTCCGAGCTTAAATCCTGTAAGCCCTAAATGAAAAGGTCCAGGGTTTATGGCAGGTGTCTTGGGCTAAGGGTTTTTGGCACAGGGCTGCTCGGGTCTATCTAGAGGACCGGGAAATTCAGCAAGCCGGGTCACAGGTGGAACATGAACTTCTCCTACACCGAAACCCTGAAACCATCACTTTGTAGGGTTTCGATTCTGGAGCACATGTGGTTCTGGTTGCTGTTGTTCTTCTTCTTGTTGGTGGTGCTGGTGGTGCTGGTGGTGGTGGTGGTGGTGGTGAGGGGCCTGCTTTGGGACTGACTAACAGGGCTCTATGAGGCATCTATTGTTCCTGGCATCGTTGCTCTGCATTTATGTAAGGTATAAGGAACAATGTTAAAATTCCACAGTCCAGGGTGTATTTGCGGCTCTGCAGGATCTTCGCATTATGTTCATGTGAGCCTCGGTGATTCGCGCAAGCCAACCTCAAGAGATCGATCTAGTCTCCCTGGTCCGAGAGCGTGGCATAAAGCATGGTAAAGCTTGAACTGTCTAAATTGTCGGATCGCACGAGGGTTTCAAGCAGGGCTGTCGTTGGTACCGTTGCACTGCCTACATAAGGAAAGCGTTCCAAACCTTCGCGCAAGTCCCAAAAGCCTGGAAGGCGACCGAGACCGTGGCCTGCAGTGTTATAGAGAGGCCAGCAGGGCTAGGGTTATGAGAGGAGACTAAGTCGCAACCTAATTGGGGGACTTTTAGCCGTTTAGGGTACTTCTAAAAGGACCTGTTTGTTGGACTGTCGAAGGGCTCTGAGCCCTGACTTGGTGCCTCAAGGGTATCTCATCATATTCCAACCCTGGTTGCAACCTTAAACCTCGAATCCAGCTGCTTTAATGCTCAAGGCTCACGACTAGTTCAGCGCCATGCCCTCGACCCGACACGGCACAGCTTCAAGGTTCAACTCTAGACCCTGAATGCGAAGAAACGCTAGCTCGCCTGTATTACATATGTAGCGTACTATTCTTTGCGTATATACATATGTATGTATATATATATATATACATATGTATATATATATATACATATGTATATATATATATATATATAAATCGTTGCGCTCCGGCCCGCCCCCCCTCCGCTCCCCCTCCCCCTGGGCCCCCATGTGGAACGGCTCTTGAACCTCGAGCTTTCTGTGGAATTGGTTGCCCCGTGGAACTGTTCCTCAGGGTTCTTTGATACTGAGAGCTACTCGAATCCCGTTTTCGCCTGATAGCCCACCTATAGCAGAGCCACGGTATCGTAGACACCAAACCCTATTTTAGTTCGTAAGGCCCTTGTATAATCAGTTCTATGGTCTGGGGTTTCGTGATGGTTACGGCAGTCCAAAGTTCAGAAACCTGGTTCAGGCTCCATCAAACTAAGCCGAGACTTGGCACAGATCAAGACGCCGAAACCTTAACCCCTCCAAAACCCCTTAGCCTTTCGAGCCCGTTAGAACCTAAACCCTCAAGTCCCTCAGAAGAAAAGCAGTGCAACTGGCAGGCAAGGTGGAACGGTTCCATACCGTGCCCTGCTTATGGAAAAACAGCAGGTCTCTCGGGACTACATTATGATTTTGGCTCATCTTTATGCATTTTCTGAATCGGCCAGCGGAAGAGTGTATTTGTATTGGGTTTTGTTTGTTGTTTTGAGTTCCAAACGTTGTTTGCAAGGAAAACGGGTCTTTAAAAATACTTCACGATTGCTAGCGTAGCTAGTCTTTCGTTTCTATCTCAAGTCTGAAGTGCTGTAAATCACTGCGTTTGGACCATATTTCAGAACGACCCCTACTCATCCGAATGTTAGGCTAGAGTGGCTCCACGGCACCACTGCTGTTACGTTTACTGTTCCCGTTGCAGATATTGTCACCCGTACCACTAGATTTATTGTGCGTGGACATCGAAGCATTGTCCATTCGGAAGTTCGCAGAACATGTAACATCATGTAACAGTGATAAGAGGGCGTGCCTAAGCTACTCGTACTCCTTGTGGTGACTACGGGCCTCCTATGTCAATGTAGACCGCTCTCACTTTGCCTGCTCCGCTCAGCCGCAAGCCTGTGGCTCAAGAATGAGATGTCGCACTAAGTGAGGACGGCAGCCATTCGGCCATCGCCTGATATTTATATATATATATATATGTATATATCAAGCCGTCCCGTTCCGGCAAAGGCCATCGGAGAGCCGTGCCACGCCGAAGGAGAATGTCAGCTTGTCCGTAGTGTGCTTCAAGGGATTGGGAAAGAGGGAAGAGTGAGAACTGAGAACAAGTCATGCAGGCTATCAGCCGTAGGCTCTGCCTACTGGGGCGAGAACTACCTGTTCGGAACGACGTCAGGATCAAGTGCAGATACGACCATGGCCTTTGGTGGTGAGGGAGCACTGGCTCTACCTGCAGCAGGTGATCCACTGAGCAGAAATCTGGCTGCGCCATCACTGGGTGACATGCAACATAGATTAAGGCTTGCACAGGTTATCCCCGCGCAAACGCTTGGGTGGCGGTGGCGTGACTTCTTCCGGGGCTGCTTGTGAAGCGTGCGACCTGTGAGAACTTGGCTTCCTCGTTCACGAGCTTCTCGAGGTCCAACTCGAAAGGGTCGCGGGGAGCAGCAGAAGACACAATGTCGAGGCTGAAAGCCTGGGGCAGTGTATGCATGGTCTTCGTCATCGTCAGCATCATTGCCATAACCGTCACCGTTGCCGTTGCATTGCTGTCACCTTGACCACGCGTTTCATCATTCTCATTGTTCTCATTGTCCTCCCCGTCCATCGCCTGCCTTTCCTCCTCCTCCTCAAAGCCGCCTGACCTTCAAGTGCACCAACTTCAATGCATGTTTATGATTTACCAGTTTTTTTGCCGGTTGGTTCCGTGAGCAAAACCCACTGAGGCAGATGCTGATGACGAGCCGGCAGGAGTACGATGAGTTTCTCGAGGCCGGAGTCTCTTCCAAAGACTGCAACGTCGGATGAATGGATGCATTGACCAACTTGGTTGGTTAGAACCCTTGCATTCCCTTGCACTGTGTTGCAGTCCTTGATGTCACGGTGCGGCACCACTTCAGCGCATATTAAGATATGACATCTGCTCGCCTCCGGAAACGCACTTTGGAGGAGTATTGAGTCGTATAAGATTATCAAAGTTGCCCAGGTCGAACAGTCTAGCCTTTCAAAACGCACATTCTATTAATTTGCCACTCTCTCTCACAGCGGGAAGCAGCACGACAGCGGCGCCAGCAGCAATTTAACAGGGCTCCAAAACGCATGCAAAGCAAAAAAGTTGAAGAAGCGAGACGCAAGAAATTTGACAGCCTTGGGCCGGAATTCTGAAATGCAGAAGGCTTCTAGATTCTAGATTGACTGTAATGTCTGAAGATGACCATCATAACAACGCATCAGGATAAACTGATATACTTGATACACTTCAGTCCGGCGTTTCAATTGGTGATGGTGGTGGTGGTTGCCTGTTATCACCGCGGTGATGTTGGTGCTGTAAATGGAACTTGTCCGGCAGTGGTCATGTCGGTGCTGTTTAGCCGTGCCGGCGACGGCGACCGTTCTGTTGCTAGGACGGCATCGGACTTCAATGATGGTATGATGCCAATAGTGAGTGTGGGGTCCACATTGGTGGTGCTGCTGAGTGCTAGTCTCGCAGGTCGCGCTCTCTTTGGGCTTTGGGACCGCGGCGAACGTCGGCGACATCGTGGAAAAATGCTGCAGGTTGTCGTAGCTTCAGCTTTGCAAGGGTCCATGCGGTGGCAGGATTTCAATTTTGCACTGGTTTCTGTTGACTCTTCTAGAACTTCAATGCATTCGCTGAGCCCAAAATGTCGATCACATATTCTCAAGTGATTAAACTGGACTTGTCCACAAGAGCCAGCCCAGAGCCTGCGCAGATCCGAACATGGCGTTCCAGGCATGCCGGAACAGAGCTTTTGCACGATACAATTGTTTTCTTTCTTGGTGGAATGTCACGGGTTTCTTGGGGTAATGCCGATAGGTTTCATGCACATGTTTTCAACTCAATGAAAGCAGCCGCAATATCCTTGGGATAAGTTGACCTGTACCCCAGCTTGAAGCCTGCTCTCCTTCTTCACCACGCGGCTTGGTAGAAGACGTTGAGTGCTCCTTCAGTGTGCATGTTCGGACCAGCCTCAAGCCTTGCAAGCCAAGCGGAGCACTGCTAGACCTTCTCCGCATGAGTATCTTGCAGCCCATTGACACCGTTGCAACCATGAGTGCGATTTTGTTACAGACGTTGCTGGAAGCTTGTTGTAAATCCCATGCGTAGTCGCAGAGAACCTTCAACTTTCCGTATTTGGACCTTGTACGGAGGCGTGCGTTTTTGTCGTGGCTCTGCTCTTGAGTTCCAGGACATTTAATGCTGAAGGAACGGTCTTGCCCCCCCAACGTGCTACAGGGAGGTTGGTGCAGGAGCCCGTGCGGGCTTGAAGTGTTGGCTTTAGAGCAACATGTCCAAGCCTTTTTG
The DNA here is from genome assembly GCA_905221615.1 of Symbiodinium sp. CCMP2592. NCBI lineage: Eukaryota > Dinophyceae > Suessiales > Symbiodiniaceae > Symbiodinium > Symbiodinium sp. CCMP2592. The sequence continues at coordinate 40,212 of CAJNDT010000386.1, read as the reverse complement.
TTTCGTATTAAATTCGATCAATCAATTCTCTGCAGCTAGGGTCCGAGGTAGATGTAGACGCTGACGCACGACTCTGAATTGTCGTGCAGCGGCGTCATCATTAATCCATGTTGACGGGTCGTGTCGCAAAGAGATGGTGCCCAGCACAAAATCGGCAGAGGGCTGAGGCTCTAAGTTTGGCGTGAGCGGAACTGTTGCGAGTGCCGGGCCTCGAATGTCGGGAGTTCAATCAATCTGCCAACCATGTTCATGAATCCAGACCCCAATGTCCGGGCCGAATATCGTGTAAATGGTTGTTGAATAGACTCACAGTGCTTACACTGCCATAGTGTGTCCCCGATACCGACATATGTCCTCTGAGATGCAATCTTGACCCGGGTGTTGGCTGATGCTTGCTCAAGTACACCGCTGCAGTGAAAGCCCCGGAATGCCCCGGACAATATTCGGCTCACTTACTGACATGGGCCTCGATTCCCCGATGAATCGGTTTCCCGCGAGTCTCCAAGATCGGCATAAACGCACTGATGCCCAACAGCCCGAGCGCGCCTCACAGCCTCGCGATTGAACCCCAGGCACCGGGTTTCAAGCTCTTCGACAAGGTCTCGCGTCTTCGATTCGACCTTAGTAAGCGTACTCGTAAATTAACACCACATGCTTTAGCCGCCGTTGTCTGTGCTTGCCTGGCACGAACTACGTGTGCAAAGACTCGAATTTTGCATAGCACCTTCGCAAGCAGGCGGCAACGTCACATGGCCACGTTGCTGCCCTGCCCCAGCGAGCAGTCGATATCACATGGATGTCGTGCCGGCTTCGGTGCGGCAGACCCCTTTGAATGCTCGCCGAACCACTTCGGAAGCAGACTGACTGAAAGGCAGACTCAAGCAATTCGCATCTACAGGTCACCGGGGCGAATGTATAACACTGCCCCTTTGCATGGCCTTGATGCTGCTGGCGAAGAACACCGATGACGGTGATGATCGTCATGCAAGTGAGGATGACCATAGCGGTGATGATGAGGAGGAGGACTACTTCTGGTGACTATGATGTGGTGGACAAGGACCTTCTTGGTGAAGGTGATGGGGATTGGAAAATTGATGTTGTGTTCACCAGCAGCATCAGCAGCAGCATGATCATCGACATTCTTGCCATGCTTGACAGCCTCATTATCTTCATCATCTTCATCTTCCCCGCCATCCTCCTCGCGTCGTCCTGATCATCCTTGGCTGCACCCCCCTCCTTGTGTTTCAGGGCTATTGCCGGAGCAACAATTGAAGCTTAACTTCGCCTTAACATTCGAGCCGATGCATCATGGTGCCGTCAACAGGCGGCCCACGATGCTCCTGATCTTCCTTGTAATTGATTTTGTGACTGTGTGTTGGCCGCTGATCGCGCTGACGAGACAAGACCAGGGTCTCAGCTCGATACATTCGGTCCTACGGCGTTACATAAACAGACTCAGTTACCATGTGTCTCAATCCGAAGAGTCACGTATGCCATGCAAGCGCGAGAAGGACGTTATCGTGTTCATGGCTTCCATACCGCAAAGCAAACCCAGCGCTTGTCACCAGCGGAACCCCATGGGCCCCGCCATGGGCCCTGCTGCGACATGGCGCGCAGTTGCAGAGCCTCGGCCGCTGCACCGATGCTTCAGGACACGGCTCAGGGCGGAGTTGAGAAGTTTTGTGCACCAGGGCCGTTTGTTAAGACTCGAACGCCCCGTCCCACGGTCTGTCGGGTTGCAGACATGTGCTTCAGTATGCTGGAAAGCATCATACACGCCCAGAGTTTGCGGTGAAGCTGCACTCGAAGCATTTTGCCAGGGCAGTTGTCCGTTTTTGGGGGCAATGGCTCCGTAGGACAGTCTCTGTGTGCCGTCGGGGAGGAAATTGTAACGAGATGTAACGAGCATTGAACGTTAACGCATTTCCACGCTGTGAGTCTGCAAGCTGTCCACATTGTTGCACTTTGCCGGGGTGCAGTCTCGCATGGGCTACTGCGCGCCGCTGCGAGCAGTCCTTTCGCAGTGTCGCAGAAAGCCTGCGGGAATTGGCGGCGCTTTAGAAGGCAGGGCCCTTTGACCTTGGGTTCCACTCTTATTGGCAGTAGGGTCTTGTAAGTTTAGGATTGCGCGGAAGGGAGTGTAAGCGGAGGGAGTGGGTTTGCTTTTGGGATGCGGCAGCTTGTAACATGGCCGTTAGGTTTCGAGCATACTGTGCTGGGACCTGAAAGATTTGGTGATGAGCTCATTCAGTGCTCAAGGATTCAACTGCATTGCCTTAGGATGTGTGAATGTGGTGTCCGTTAATCCAGCCATCTGCAAACAAGCAGTTCAACGTCCGGAAGCTTTGCATGCACCGAAGAGATCCCGTCAGCTTGTCCAAGCGGTATCTGGGACCTACTGTCGGATTTGTATCCCGACAGCGTGGGAGATCGCATCTGTATCGAGCGTGCGTGGGAAGGAGAAGAGGGCTTGATGCCCGCAAGTCGCGTAACCTGCATGCAATGCTTGATTTGGTCTGACTGCCGGCCAACCGGTCTTGTAGGCAGCACAAGCAGCGATGGAATTCAACAGTGGTGCTGGGACACCGTGTTGCTGGTGGTTCTGCGGTGACTCGATCAAGCCGGCGGCCACCGGCCACCTGCGCTGGTTGGTCTTCGACATGTGGGGGGGGCTGCCTCCCACGCGACTTCAGCTCTCAACCCCGGAACTCTGAAGCCAGGCAAGCCAAGCGAACCTTGAAATCCCTCCTCGTACCCCCAAGTATTGTTGAAATAAGGTATACTATTGAGGCTCCGATCGTTGATGCTGTTGTCCCTGTCTTCTCATCCCCTGCTGCTTGAAAAGACCTTCCTCGTCCGAGCCTCGTCCAGGCTTGCCACCAAGGCCAGTGGGGTGCGGGCCTTGGGATTCAGGGTTCGGGCTGTTCAGGGATGAGGGATCTGGAGTCGGAGTCAGGGGTCTTAGATCCAGTGTTGATGTTGACGCCCTGCCCTGATGCAGGTCTTGAGGCTTTAGGCCCATGTTTTCAGGCTGCTTTTCGCTGTTGATTCACAGGACAATACATAACAAGTTGTCGCCCCAAAGTACCAGAAGAAGCAGCTGGAGAACCCAGCACGCCATGCAAGCTGAGTGTTACAGCAAATTGGCAATGACATGTCCGGAGCCTTGTGCTTAATTGATTAGTTGGGCATGCCCTGCTGCCACGACTACCGATTTTGCCCTCAGTCATATACCTGCTGTGTCCTACTATGTTACTCGGGCGCAAGCCATCGGGCTTCGAGTACTGCTTCACGTGTTTGCGCGGGAGTACTTTGAATGTCGGCCAATATCACTGTAAGTTGTACTGTAGCCTTTGTGGTGATGTTGTTTCTGCCAAGGTGCCCTTACCACCGACCTGCCCGCCAGGGCCCCGTGGGCCAGTGTCTGATGTAAGAGCTGTGTTCCAAGCAGCTTCCTACTCGCCAAGGAGGCATGCAGGGGTTTCTGCAAGCCCACGGCGCACTGATCGCTGCGGCCTGCACCGCGCGCCGGCGGATAGCTGCAGCAGGTCATGATTCCACGGCAGTTCATGTCTCATTGGGTTGTATCAGTTCCAGGCTCCACTCGAGCATCGCTTGCTGTGCCACTGCTGGATCTTGCTCAATGCCAGCAGTCTGAGGCGAGACATGCATCACGTGATTTTGGAAGCTGTTACATGTGCTGTTCTTCGTCTGTTTGAACTTGGCAGGCCTCCGCATGCACCCCGCTCTTGGATGCGTTTAGAGGTATCGGTGCTTTCCAGGCACCTCTGATGTTATTTGCCCATGTTGTTGTACCGTAGGGACACCGCAGCAACAGTCGAGGGAAGCGAAGCTGAGGCCGGCAGTGCATGAGCGAGTTGCGAAATAGTTCTCACAGGTTCGGGTGCCCGCACCGCTGGCACGAGACGCCCAGCGCGTCTTTAAGCACTTTGAGACTTTCATGGCGCTGCCGGAAGCAGCCGCCGGACTTGCACCAGACTGGTCTAGGTTTATACGGTGCTGTGGCTGGATGCCGCTCGAATCGACTTTAAGCTCCTCATGCTTCTGTTTTTCTTAGGCTTGTGTGGTCATGTCTGACAGCTTGAGGCTCGGCACCGCTTCTTGTGTGACCCTGGGGAGGTGCTGGTTGCAGCTTGGCTGTTGCATGTGTTGCTGCTCTTTGTGCAGCCTGTCGACGAGCAGAAGACCAGCATCGCAGTATTCAGTAGTCGCAGCAGCCGCCCAGGTGCACGGCTATCAGCCTCGAGGCGGAGAGGGCGAACGCTCTTTGCCAAGCACTTACCATGTCGGACCCCAGAAGAGCTGACAAAGGGCTTCACAGGAGCTCGATCGTCGTCTTAAGCGCATCTTGTAAGTTTCAGGCCTACGGCTACAGTACACTCTGCACGACCATATCAAGTACTTGCAGCGCAAGCTCAGATGTGTTGAAGGTTTCAATCGATTCCGCTCCGGCATTGTGTTCCACGGCAAGAGCACGCTGCCCTTGCTGCCGGAGCCTTTTGAGGTAACCTGCCGGGCAGTCCCCGAAAAATAAGAGACTACGTCCCGTTTCCCAGCATTTCGGCTGTTCGGGCATTCGTGGTGTGATAGCAGGTGGGTGAAAACACAAGCTTAGCGGCTTAGCGCAGCTAATTCGCAGTTCGAGAAGAGGGCATGATCTCGGCCGGCAGGCTGACATCGGACGCTGGCGAGACCGAGTGTGGCGGCTTTCGGAGAGGATGCGCTGCTTGCAGGGTTAGCTAGCCTGACTTGCATCTAGAAGTATTTCCGGAGAAGGATACCGGCTGCCCAGGCATGCACATATTTTGTCTGTCCACGGGGCAGCTGCAGCCCCTGAAAGAGAAACCTCTCAATACCATGGCACTCAGTCTTGGAAACCCAAGTCCCTTCGAGAACCCACCACGGTCTCTTAAAGGCATCACTTCGTTTGAAAGAGGGCTGACGGGTGCGCACGGTGTGCCCCTCACCTCAGAGATGCAAGTCCACGATTCTGGCGGCACCACGGCTCCATCCCTGGTAGGATTCTGGAGCAGCTCCGGGACGAGCTGTGCCGGAGCAGCAAGACAGAGGTGCCAGACCATGCATGCTGCATACACATGGAGCAGCCTTGCGTGAAGTCCTGCTTCTGATCCAGCCTGGCTTTGCGGCTACCAGGTGAACCTGGGCATGGGTTCTTTCAGCGAGGGCGCCGCCGTCGACATGCCACGCGCCCGTGATGTTTTCCTGCTGCTGGAGGAGAGCGAGGGCGATGTTGAAGCCTTGAGGATCTCAGGGTCGCACTTCCAGCTGAAGCAGATGCACTCAGTGCCCTCCGTCTCCGAGCCCAGAGGTCCTGGGTCCGAGCTTTCCCATGTCCAGCTGCCGTCGACACGTCGACATCTGTGATCAGGCTCTGGGCCTGGAGAGACAGTCCCTTGACTCAGCTTGTGGACGTGAGAGATTCCCAAGTTGTTGACTTCAGCAGCAAGCCGCTCGACAATTAGGAGGTGCTACAGAATCAGAAATATTTCGACGTTGCGGCATGTGCTTGCCAGGTCCGACTGCCGCTGCACCAAGACCCAAGCTTTATGCCCCTTGGGTCAGACTGTCGTTGGATTTGTTGCGGCGACTGCACGTGAGTCACGTGAGTGTCCTGGCTTTCAGGTCCCTGCTGATCCATGGTTCATCGGATCCGCCAGGTCAAGGCCTGGAGATCTGGGATGAGGCAGCACAGGAGCTCCTTCAGAGTTGTGTGGCACGCAAAGCCTGGCCGGGTCTTGTCTTTGAATGTCGAAGGAGTTCGTCGCAGTTCCTCGGCCGGGGACCTTGAACCACCATGAACGACTTGCGGTCTGTTCCGTGGGGTACGGAAGCTCAGGTCCGGCTGCGAGGTCGCCACCGTTTTCATCGGCCAGCTGTTTCATCTGCTTTGTGGGCGCGGGGACATGCAGCTTGGTCGCTCTCGTACTTCGCAGCCGCTCCGAATGCTTCGAAGCCCTGGTCCTCGAAACATGTCACGAACGTGAGTATAACCTGGGTAGGAAATCCTTGCTGCTCTGCCTTTGCGGATCGAACCCTGCAAAGGACGGCAAAGTTCTTGAATGACTCCTGCTGAATTTGGGAGTTTTAGGATGCAGCGACGGGTCGTGTCATCTAGGCCCTGGAGCCATTGACATTCGCCTGCATTTTTTGCCGGCTTCTGTTTGGAGTGCAGCATTCATGGACGGAAGCTTCTTTTTTTTGGTCCCGATCGTGTCATATCATTTTGCTATCACATCGAAGGCCTCCTCGTTCTGCACCCTTCCTGCTAGCCGCTAGATACAGCTCTGCCATTGCGCCACAGCAGAGTTGGCCCGGGAAATTGAGGGTTCAGTGGTGCAAAACAAAATCGCAGTCGCAACTGTCCGAGAACCGCTTGAATCGATGAAGCCTCAAGGCCCCTAAAGGAGTGGACCTACATCGTTGAAGCTCGTGTTCCACATTGGGCTGAGGCCAGTTAGGTTTTGCTGCACTCAGGCGATTTGCCAAAGGAGCACATCGAGTGGTGACTCGCGCCGGAGACCTGAAGAAGCAGCGCCTCACGGCCGTCTTCTTCTTTCAGCAACCTGGCTGCGAGATGATTCCTACACTGTACCGCTAGCCGCTAGCATTCAGCAAGATAGATTCAGGCAGGGGTCTTGCCATCAAGATGATTTTGCCTCTGTCTGCTGCACTGATGTCAGGCCGCAGTTGGACACGTTGCTGATTCCCTTCGTGGCTCCAGCAAAAGGGAGCCAAGAAGAGCTGAGCCTCTGTGCAACGAGGAAAGGGCCCATATCGCCGCATTTGTACGCGAAACGAGGAAGATGCCAGTCGTTGCATGTTGCGTAATTGTCAATGTTTGTTTTGCGTGGGAGGTTCAAAACTTTTCTTGATGTGCTTTCTGAGTGCTAAGGATTTCGTTCAGAGAGCGGCGCTTGCGCAGCTACCGGCGGTTCGCACGGGCAGCGCCACCGTGGAAGAAAGAAGAAGAGCAAACGAAAGCAAAGGTTATGAAACCCCAACAACATGATGCCCGCAACAAGGGCTCCTGTTTGGCGGCCGCAAGCCCGCCTGCGGGCAGTGCATTCTCCCTCCATTGTCGTCATGCACATGTTGTCCGGATGCCTCCGGACCACATGATGCTGTCTACTGTATCCAAGCGATTGTGTCCTGGCACCTGGGCTCGACAAGAAGCTCTCAGCAAAGATTAGGGCTCCGACCGCCACGAGTCTCGGTACGCTAGAGCAAAACCAGAGAACAGTCATGCTTGCTGGACCAAATGGGTCGTTCTATTGAGCTTTATCAGAAGGCCTTATCCTGGTCGCAGAACGAATGCAGAGTCTGGGGTGTACAGACGTTTGAAGACACACAGATAGCCTCGGCCTCGTGTTTCAAGTAGGCTTGACAGCGCACAGATGGCTTTGCCATGGTCGCCTTCCAAGCACACAATGTGCGAGCGTGGGCGTGTGCCCAAGGTAGCGGCAGATGAATTGCACATAAGTCACCGGCATCGTGCTCGCTGCGACAGGACAAAATCACCCGCTGTCTTGTCACTTTTGTGAAGCCGGAGCTGAGTGATGTGGATCTGCAACGAGGTCGTGCTTGGCATACTTCTGTGCAGCTCGGCTGCCGACCCAAGGCGCGGCAGCCCGGAAAGCAACGAAACCGCGACCTTCCCGGAAGTCGAAGTCGGCGTGCAATGTTTGCAGCGCTAGATATGGCAGAAGGTTGTCAGTTGTCAGTCGCCAGTGAAGCTAGTCGCTTGATTCCTGAGAGCCAGGCATCGGCCTTGAAGGGCAGACGGCAGACTTCCGAGAGCCGAGAGAGACTTTCTTTGTTGGGAGGCGACTCTCGGACTCCACGGAGTGCAATGCCCCGTGCCAGCCCGGCCAGTTCAAGGCCCTACCTCTGGTGGCACTGTGCGGAGGAGGCGGCTGCACAGTGGAGGCCATCACGGAAGGATCACAAGCGGTCTTAAGTACCTGACACTTGCAGTGCCTTGCAGGATGACATTCTCAAAGGGAAGTCCCAACTCTTCATGCAGATTCCAGTCAATAGCAGCGGCATCCGTGTGGAGATGACCACACGCCAGACGGATCAGGATCTGCAATTAGTTGATCCTGCCGCTGGCCCTTTGTCTGCAGATAGCACGGCCATGCACGGCCTGGCAAGACCAGTCGGGCAAACGACTGCCGATTCTGAACTCGAGGCATTTGCGTCGCTGGAGCTGTTGGAGATACGTGTCCTGACGGCGGCCGGCCTGCAAACGTCCCTTGGTTTCCTTGGGTGCCGGGCATTACTGCTTGCCGTAGCTGATTTGTCTTCCGTTTTGTTTTGTAATGTTTTGTATTTGGTGGACACGTTCCGCATTTCGTGGTCAGTTATACACAGGTTGACAAAGCCGCGGCATAGTCTTGCACTGGCTAGTCGCTAGCGAAGTTGCGAGGCAGAGTCGAAGGAACGTCAGGCAAGAAGACGCTAGGAGGTCTTTCCGGCAGTCACTTCGTAGTCCCGTGTGAAAGAGCACCGGAGGCAGGCACCGGCTGCGCAGATGAGAACGATTACTGCGTCACTTACGAGGGGATGAACTGGTACTTCAGTGGGGATAAGCAGCTCGCGCCTGTCTTCGAGAAGCTCTCTCTACAAGGCCGTACTCGCAGCCTTGTCATGCTGAGCTAACATGAGCAGCGTCGAACCGACCTCGCACGCCACCTTTCCAGCTACGGAGAAAGACCTTCAAAGGCCTTACTTGTGGATTGTGCCTTCGCTTGCCTTCTCACGCAGGCAGGGTGACGCAGCTTCTCGACATTTGGGTGGAGGTCCGACGTGTAAGTCAATCTGGAGTGACATGTGCCTTCGCATGCTACCACGTCGAGGCGCCCAGCGGAGGGGAGCTGCAGGCCGAGAGCTCCGTGCACCCCGCAATGCCGCAATGTCGGAGATGGTTGTTCCGCTTTGCGATCGTGTCGGCATTGTGTCCATGCGCAGGTTCAAGTGCGGAATGATCCCATCTCGCCATGTCCTACTCAACTTCCTGGCTGCATACCCTGTGAACAATATGATCGTCCTTTGCTTACAAAGTTCTCAGGGTGCACGCATTCCCCTTGGCTGTTCAAATCCTGTGTAGCATGCTTCATGCCAAGGTTGCGGCCCCTTTGACAAAAAGATTTGTGATGGCAGTGCAGTCGTCGTTTGCGAAGCCACGACGCAGACCACCACCACAAGCAATTCCGCTAAACAGCGAGAGGGTTTAGTGGCTGTGTCACTGGGTTCGACATGAAAGTATAGTTTTTGCCTAGGGCCCTACTTGCTGAGTCTGTGTATGTGTATCTTTTGCTGTATATTGAGGTCGTTGCGCAGTGTCTAGATATGTTACGGTATGCGCACGTGTCTTGGCCCAGTGTTTGTCTTGACTTGTTGCCCGACTGCAGAAGCTGCAGCGTGGCATTGAGAACTGCCTGTGTCTTCCTTTTAAAATCATTCCCCAAACAGTGTTCCTACATTAAGTGTAGAGCTGTCCGTGCGCAAATTCGCAACTGTGATTAACATCGTGTTTTTCACGGTCCACTGAGGTGACGCCCCGCACGCTAAATCATTCATTGCAAGCTTCGGAATTTGATGATCGCACTCGGGGTGTCATTGGGTGGAAAGCCCCTGAACTCCTAGATGCCAAACTAGCTGCCTGCTCCGGGCCTCGTTTCTGGAGTCTGGAAAGCCGGCCTTTCCAAGCCGTTAATTTGGGAATGTGCCAAACTTGATTTTCTGCTCCCGGCATGGTACTTTGACGGTGCCACAGCGCTGGTCCGCTGGCGCACGTTTCGGGAGTTACGGGGGTGGTCTTGGGAGCTTCAGGGTGCTCCTGGACTACTTCGCAGTGTTTGAACACATGCATGTTTGGGGTCTATAGCTGGCAAGTATTGGTGAAGAGGCAGCACTGTCCTGCGTGCGCAATACCATCGTCCGCGAGCGGATTAGCGCTGTTGCTTTGCAGACTTTGGGTATCCAAGGTACGCAAACGTCGGTTACTGTCACAAGCTCCACCTCTTCCTCCAGAACATCGTCAACGACCCTGTCACACACAGAATCTTGGCCAGCAAACGGTTCTTGCAATTCCTCAAGTCCTAGCGCAGTTCGGATGTACCAGTGCTGACCTATCGAGATATAAATCCACAAGAGGTGAGCATTTCTGAAGTTTGAGGTGACGACGAAAACAGCAACCACAACATCAACTTCCGCAACTGGTACCTCCACTGCAAGCAGCACCAGCTCAACCACCAGCTACACCGACACGACGACGCTTACCGCAACCTCCACGAGCACCACGACCTCAAGAAGTACGTCAGGCGAATGGGGAAGCAGAAGACTGTAGGCTGCGTTTTCTCGTCCTTCCTGGCTGAGTCGACTTGCACAGGCAGCATGTGACAGTCCTGTCTTAGACCGTAATCAGCTGTAGCGCCTGCAACAGGATCATCAACAAGTACCTCGGCCACACTAACCAGCACCAGCAGGACGTTCAGCACCACGACCAGCAGCTCCAGTGCGGAGACGGAAACGCGAACTTCAAGTACTTCTTCAAGTAAGACACTTACCATCTCCTCGACCACCAGCCAAACGAACACGAACACCCACACCGTCACGACAAGCTCCACTAGCAGAACTGCAACATCATCAAGCTCCCTGACAACTACCATTACTTTCTCCACGACCACGACTCGGACTACGACTGCAACCTTGACCTCGGAAACCTCAACTTCGCAGACCTCCACGTGGACCGTGTCGAGGACTGCTTTGTGGGCCAATCCCTCCTCTCAAGCGAGAGCTTTGTTTCGGACACAGAAATCGCCACAGCAGGCAAGCACACTCTCGTGCTTGCGCCTCCAGAAAGAAAGAAAAGCAAACCTTTCGGGCATTTCCGGTTTAGCCGAAAATGAGCACTTGCCGAGCCCGGGCTTCTGAAGCAACGCGATTCTAAGCCAGTCGACCCGCGACATAACTGCAGCCGTGTGGCCAGCTATAGAGGGCCCATCATAATCGCAAATGGCGTGTGGAGGGCATCGAAGTCAGAGGTAGTTGTGTGTTTCATTTTGGCCAGGCATAGCGAGAAGCGAATCACTTGCTGCAAATCCCATCCGTGCGTGCGAAGCGAGACTGGTGAAGGTGTGCGAGATAGGCGTTTTCGTAGTGACTTCGCGCTGCCTTTTGCCTGCCTACACTGACATCCTACATCGTCCGGAGTTTCTGAGGAAGTCTTGCTCTTGTGGAGCCAGGTGCGTCTATGCAAGATGCCGGGAAGGCAAAAGCCTGTCTGATACCATCATCCATCCCTTTCTGATCCGTAGGACCACCACTTCGTCCTCATCAACCTCCAGCTCGACGACCTCCACGTCGGTGACCTCCACGTCGATGACGTGGACATCGACAACCTCCGAGTCCTCCACCGCAACCGTGACTGGAAGCTCCACGAGCACCACCGTCAGCGCATCCACGACCATGTCGAGTACGCTGACACTGTCCAGCACCTGGACGACAACAAGCACTACGAGCTCCCTGAGCGTCACCAGCCAAACGGAGACAACAACTGCAACAAACACCCTGACCACCTCGAGCACCCTTACACGAAGCACGGTGACGACGACAAGCATCACTTCGACAACTCTCTCTGTGCCGCCCTTGGGGTTTGCAGTCTGCAGCTGATCTCTTCCTTGACCGCTGCACATCACTTCCCGCTGTCACATGCGTCGCCGGGCATAAGGTCACGACCACCATCTCAAGCACCACGCTGACAAGCACAACGTCCTCCAGCACTGAGACGTGTGGCTGCTGTGCATCTTGCAGCATTGGCATCAATTACGTCCCACCGGGGAAGCTCGTCTGCATCTGATGGCAGCATGATGGAAAGACGAAACGTACGGAATCATGAGCAGGTTCTGTAGCGCATGAAATTGCCAGGCTGGCAACGACCGATGAAGGCGACAGTGCAGTCGCACTATCCGTGGTTGTGCCGGTGCCCTCCTCAGCCCTGTGTTTGCCGAGACGGAGTTGCAACGATATTTCAAGAGATGCTGTAAGAGGTCATCCTGGTCCTGCTCATTTTGATGGTCCTCCTAGTGGGCTGGGTGTGCAAGCGCTGCAAAGCCCAGGACGGCTGCATGCCTGTAATGTCTTCACACGCGTTGCATGTTGAAGCTCCTCTCCAGGAGATGGAGCCGACTGAGTTTTTCTCGTTTCCTGCGATGGATGCCTCTGTTGATGCCAATGACAAGCGGCATGTCAAAGTCGGACCAGACCACGCCGCTTGGACGGCACGTTGAGTAAAGCCAGGCCATGGAACATCGAAGTAACATGCATCCCCGTGCGGATCTTTGCAAGGATCCTGCAGATTCTGAAGACCCACAAGAGCTCCTGGAGCTCAGAAAGCGGAATCAGCTTCCTGGCACGCTTCAGTTCGGTGTTTGTGACATTGGAAGAAACTGTGACATGTTGCAGACGGCATCTGTGCCGAGCTTGTGCAGAATGTCTCGTGATAGTGTTGCAGCAGTTGCAGCCCGGTCCTGGCTACGAGTACCGTCAGCGCTTTGGCGCGCGCAAGCGCATCGCCCTGACTGAGGAGCCTGCTGGCGGAGCTTTCAAGCCTCCGGGTCGAGCTTGCCGCTGCCAAGAAAGCATCAGCCGAACCGGCTGCAGCGCTGGAGAGTCACCGTGCCAAGCAGGAGCGTCAGTTGTTGTGCATCATAACGATTTGTCGTTGCCGGTCTGCTGGAAGTGGTAGCTTGGTAGCAGGAGGTGATGATAGCTTCTTGGAGACATCAACATGTCCAACTTCAAGGCCAAGTCCACCATTTGCTGCTTGGCGCGATGAGTCTGACGCCGCTTTCTTGTGCTCTGCATGGAGCTGCCAAAAGCCGAAGCCAAGGCAATCGCTCCTCCAGTACATGATCCATCATGCCACGGAGCTTGCTCGCATCGTGCAAGGGGACTGTGCCCAGCAGGGGAAGCTTCACCACCAGGCGCCAATTTCAAGCTTGATGCCATGCTGAGAAACCCCCAACCGCACAACAGCCAATTTAAGCAACCCGCAGCGCAGGTGGCTGCAGTGATGCAGAGGCGGGCAGCAGTGGAACTCCTGTGCTCGTGCGAACCGCAGCACGGCGTCAGGATCCGTGGGCTTCAGGACGAGCTTGCCTCGCCAGCGCACCAGCAAGCTATGCAAACTGTTGCTCGTATAGACGAAGCTTGTGAATGCCGAGCGACCATCCTGCTTGATCCTATCATGACATATGCAAATGTCCAGGTTTCTGCAGAGACTCCACCCAGCCGCTCCCGTCCGGATCTGGGGCGAGTCCTTGGCCGGGACAGGCCGCACACAGCCCTCACTCCCAGGTCTCGGCACCGTCGAACCGACTCCATCCACCCCGCGCAGCCTGGCGCAGGAGCCGGTCGCCGTGGTGTCTTGGCGGCTACGCATTTGCATGATTTTGTATGCGCACGCTGCTTCTGCTATTTATGTAAGGGATTACCTCGCCATAACCCCTGAACAGGTGCTCCAAGAACCGATATCAATGTCGGGGTCATCTGCGGTCTTTCCAGAGAACGCATGTGCCTCAGCGTCTCGCGTTCGCTTCAGTCAGCAAGCATGACACAGAGAAGCCACAAAGTGGGAGGACGTTTCTGTCAAACGGCACAGTGAAAAAGTACCAAAGTTCACCGCCTGCTTTTCCTCTCTGGGCTTGGCCACCGCACACAGTGTCTGACAGGTGTCGAAGGCTCCTGATCCGCCACCGCCACCACCGCCTCCTGCAGCGCTGCCCTTGGCTGTAGGATCAGTGGAGTGCTGGCAGCTGTCGTCCGCCGAGGCGGTGGAGGAGACTCCGTTCACTTCGGCGCAGCTGCAGGCTACTGCCCGCTTGGCACTGCGATTCGGATCATCTCTTGTACTCTCTTGTGGTCTTGCGCACGATACGTCGATACGTCGAGTCGCAGGCCTTCCGACAGCGGGCTGCAGCCCGCCAGGCCGATCCAACCGAGCCACTGCGACAGCCACTGCGACAGGGTTGGCCAGCGGCCACGCTGCCAGGCTCTTGCAGCGTCGACGGCTTCCGCGACCCGCCTTGCTGCTGCGGCAGCACAGGCTCAGGACATTCGCCCGATCTTCTGAAGCTCGGACTGCGCACTTCAGCGCTTCGAGACGAGAGGACCATGGCGCGCCTTTTTTGCCGCTGCTCCCAAGTCACGTGCAAAGCCCGCCGAGGCTCGAGGGTCGGGTCCCGACGGAGTCGACAACGCACACAGTGGCAAATGCATGCAGCATGCAGCATGCAGCGGAGGGAGTGAGTCCAAGTTGCTCCAGCAGCACAAAATACATGTCAATGTGGCGTAGCAGGCGGTACTACAAGACAGATTGCAATACAGCGCACTCCCAACTGTTTCCTAGTGACAGGGCTTGGCTGATTGTTCTTGTCTCTGCCGTTGTCGATGATTCACCATGCTCGATTGATACCTTTGCAAGAGAAGGTTCGGAGTCGAACACCACTATCATCTGTGACACATCCAGCTGACGACCGGTGAAATGTATCGCTACGTCTGAAATATCTTAAACTTCACTTCGGCGCACCACAGCGAATGGCCAAAACGCATAGCAACCCTGTCAAGGTTGTAGACTGCCCTATTCGTTTCACACAAAGCTCGCGTCTGGGCAATACCGGCTTTGGAGGACGCCCGTTGCATCCTCTGGTGGCAGAGTCTGCTGCACAGGAGCATACTGCGGAATGCTGCGGAGTCATGCAGAATTCCGGGTCATGCCTTTGTTTCGGCCTGGTGGTTTGCAAGCCATTCACAGCAAGCACGGGCTTCACCATCAAAAGGCAACCTCGCATGGACCTTTGCTGTCTGACAGCTAGAGCTGGAAGATGGCTGATCTGGGTGTCTGGAAATCGGCTAAGGCACCAACCTTTCAACCATTCGGCGGCTGCATCCTGCTGTTTCCTCCACGGCTCCGACCATGAACGAAGTAGTTGGACCCCAAGAGGTTCGGAAAGGGACGCATCGATGGAGATTCGCTGATTCTGTCCGAACATTTTGCTGCAGCGATGCTCTGGAATGTCTGGAAAGCAGAAATCCGGGGTGGGTGCCTGCACGAGTCTCAAGGTTTTGCATGAACCACAGAATGAGTCGAAGACGAAAACTCCGAGTGCATATGCCGAGGGCTCTGCCACTCAGAAGTTGCAGCAAGCAGACAGGCAAGTGACACCGTATCATTTCTTCACGTTGCAGGAGTGGTGTAGAAGGAGCCGACGATGTGCGAGAGAACGAGCAGGAGCTGCTTGGGAGTTGCAAGAACAACAGACGCGGGTATGTCGTCAAAAACGAGTCTGAGGGCAATTTTACCACCCGTCCCACGATCGGCTGCGGTTGTTGGGAGATCCGGAGGGCGTTTGTTTCCTGTAGCCTGGAGCCATGCACGGTCTGAACATGACAGGACCTCCGCTCCCTGCGTGACAAGTTGTTGCGACGCCACAACCTGAGCCCGCAGACATGGAACGACCGATTCAGGTGGGGCCTGCGACAGACTTGGCCGCACGGTGCCATGTTTCCGCTCTTGGCTCCCAGCATCTGCCAGCTCAGCCGGTCTGCAGGACGCTTGGCCAGTGGACCACGGAGCGTGCAGACCTTGGCTGCGGTCTAGCATGTCTTGCGCTTTGATGGTACATGGGGTGTTTAGTGTTTCGCCTGCACATGTTTATGGCAAAGCTTTGCACCATTCGGTGGATTATGAGAGGGCGTCGCCTCAGGAGGGCTCCAGCTGGAAGAAGCTCAGCAAGCGTTGCAGCGTCGGCTCAGACGAGCCAGCTTGGAATAGACCTGTCAGGCACCTTAAGCAAGCCGCTGTCAAAAGCACACCCTGCGAACTTGACACTGGCCCTCATGATCTGCTCCCTGCCCAGTGCACCCCGCCCAGTTCGTGTCCTGTCGGGCACGACAATGGTGTAGTGTTTGTCGTGTAACACCTACCGTTACACTACCGTAGATCCGTAGGTGCATTGCTGCGTCCGCCGTGCCTCGCTTGTGCAATTGACTGGCGCCTTCTGTCAGGCCAACGTCAGCTTCGATTCGGGCCTCTCAACATATGCACGTCCCAGACATGCATAGGCGAGCTCCTGCACTGGAGGGTGTATAAACGAAGACCAACTCAAGAAGCATGTCACCGGTATATCTTTTTTCTATGCTTTCCTGAGAAGACTGTCAAAATGTGTGCGTCTGAAACTGGTGTTTACGGGCCAGGGTGAACTAGCACTAAGCCGCCAAAGACTTAACTACACCCGGCAACATACTTTTAATTCGAGTCACGGCACGCTGTGTTCTCCTTAGGTTCTTGTCTCCGCATCTGGCAATGGGGCTTCCTGGAACACCAATGCATTAAGCGCCCAGCGGTCCCAAGAGAAAGGTCCAATCAGGCATCCTGCAGCCGTGCTACTCACTCGCTTTCTGTAGTGCACGTCGGGTGTGTAAGATAGGCTCAGGCTGGTCGTCACAGCACATGGGTGGCATTGCTCATTAGCATGATTTCGCTCGCTGCGGGCCAGGCTGCCAAAACGGCGCCAGAAGCACGACGAAGCTAAAGCCAACCAAGGCTTGACAAAACGGCCGCCCTGCGATCTGGGTCTGCCGGTTTGGGTTCTAGGAAGATTTTTCACATTCAGGCATACTGCAGAGAAAGACTGCTTCTCGTTTTTCGCCAACGGAGTGGAACCTCAAGTCATGTCCTGGATCATGGCCCAATTTCGAGTAATTGATTGCGCAATGTGAGTTAAGATGCTTATGGCGCAGGTCGACAGGCTGAAACGTAATTGTAATCCTGCAGTCTGTAAACTTTAAACTATCCAAGAGCGGCTTCCATCTCTTTATTGTCCTAACGACTACTGTAGGCGGTGAACTCGTGCTCCCTGTGCCAGCTGACACAGCACTTGAAACCGCTGCTGCTGGCGTCGTCCAGAATTCTACAGCTGCCATGCCTCAATTATGGCCTTTGCCGAGCACGCGAGGACGAGACAAGGACCGTCTCTAAGAATTCCGGCCCGAAGTTGATCAGCCCCTCCGTGCCAGTTGCTAGCAATCCGGGCTGGTAGGCCGGCGCATAATCACTCTCTTCTTTGTCACTTGTCACTTTTTATGAAAAGTAGCGTTTGGTTTTTCATTTGAGAATTGTTAAATTGGTACTTTCTCTTGCGTCTATCGGGTTTCAACGCTATATCAGGTTGAGGGTGATAAAATTGATCGTAAATTCTACAGTGTGTAATTTAATAGAAAAATTTAGAAAGTTTTCTGCAGTTTTTGATTATCTAGAGAGTATATTCTAGATTTCTGAGGGTTATGAAAATTCAAACTATTGTTGGATGTACACTTTGGGTTTCTATAATCGAAAATAAATCATAAACACGTTTCTTTGGATTGTATTGTTTGATTAATGTGGAATGTCAAGATTTTTTAGATGTTATATGAATTTTAGGGTTTACTCAAAACAGTGGTAAAGTACAAGTTTACATGATAGATTACTATAATTCACTTAAAGTCTTTTCAAAATCGATTGTTATGATTAAAGGCGCAGAACCCCATATTAATCCATCTAGAGGAGTGTACGCGGTGTTGTCTGTGCATTGCGCATGTTGTGCTGTGTTATGCGCGGTGTTGTGTGTGTTGGGCGTGCTGTTGCGTGCGGTGCTTGTTGGGTTCTATGTGGTGTGTGTTATATGCTGCACGGTGAAGTGGTATGTGATGTATGATTGTGTGGTGTGTGTTATATGGGTTGTGTGTGTTATGTATTATATGAGTTGTTGGGGGTTGTGTTGGCTGAGTATTGGGTATTATATATGTGCGTGGTATTTATAAATATTATCTTTGTCTTCGTTAATATTTATATCGTATTTACGGATTTTTATTGGAAAGAGAGAATAAATTAATTCGTCTCGCTTTTGCTTGCGAATATTTCATTAGAATCTTCGCTATAATCGTTATTTATATACATCGTCTTGATTTTATTATTTGATATAAAAGGGAGAAATTAGAATCGCTCATTTTTCTCTGTTTCCGAGATTCGAAAGGATGTTCGTTAAATTCGTTATTTGAACGATTTATGCCTAGGGAATAAAATAGAATGAAGGAGAAAAGAAGAGAAGAGAAAAATGATTCGAAGAGAAATAAGAAAATAAAATAAGATAGAATAAATACGAACATGAAATAAATAAGATAGAGAAAAATCAATATAGAAAGAGAAAATCAAAAAGAGAAAGGTGAAGAATCTTCTATTATATAGATCTATAAATTCGCCGCAAATTGAATTTATCTCTCTGCTTCTCGTCTCGACCCCTAAATATCTATCTCATCTCTATCTATACACGAAATACGATAATTTTTACGATCCATAAAAGAAATTTCGACAGCAATAATAACAATAATATTAATTTAGCTTTCGTTCCGCCGGACCCCACTCTCCAAATAATGAACTCGCCGCGATCGAATCATATAGGAATTGAATTATATCGAATCAATCCACCGGCCCCTCTCCCCCCTCAGTGCGTGGGGCCTCTATGCGCTATTTGAGTAATTGTTTCTTCTTAAAGGGCAGGCTCTGTGGGCAGTATGAGTTTGATCTCCGGGGATCTGGAATTCATTTTTCAAATTTTAAAAATAATTGAAGTTTTTAGAAATTTGGCCTTTAGGGGTCTGGAATTCTTTTAAGATTTGTCAAAATTTGTAAAAATGCGTGAAATTTTGAAAAATTTGGTCTTTGGGGGTCTGGAATTCTTTTAAAACTTTTAGAATTTTTGAAAGTTTTGAAAATTTTCGAAATATTAAGAAACACCAAATTTAAAAGATTTCCAGACCCCCCAAAGGGCAAATTTCTATAAATTTTTTACAAATTTCAAAATTTTCAAAAATTTGAAAAGAATTCCAGACCTCCAAAGGGCAAATTTATATAAAATTGAAAAATTTTTAAGAATGCCAGACCCCCGAAGGCCAAATTTTCAAAAAAAAATATTTTCAAAAATTTTAAAAGAATTCCAGACCCCCAAAGGCCAATTTCTAAAAATTTTAAAAATTTCAAAAATTATAAAAATTATAAAAAATTTAAAAGAATTCCAGACCTCCCAAGGCCGAATATTTAAACATATAAAATTTTTTGAATACTCCGAAATTTAAACGAAATTCCAGACCCCCCCAATAGCAAAGATTTTTAAATCTTGAGAATTGGAAACGAGTTCCAGATCTCCAGAAAGCATGCGCTCGCTCTTTTACATTCACCTCATTATCTTTTAACGCATGAAACAACAGGGAAAGAAATCTGAGTGAAGGGTGAGATGAAGTGAATGATTTCGTTCCTGATTTTCAACGAACGAAGTGTCAGCGAGAAACAAGTGAACGAACGCATGAACGAAATACGGTCTCAACGAATAACATACCAGGAATTGGACCGTTCACTACAAAAGCCCTGATTAAAATAAATAGGCATGCGCCAATTTATCTTTCATTAGCCAAATCTGGCTCTTTTGCGTCTTTCTTCATTCATAATCCTTAGAAGATACCACTATAGATTACCTATAAAGATACCATTAGATTCGAGTTGTACTTCCAGCATTATAAACTCGTATAGGTGTAAGCTGGGAAGTGAAGACAACCAAAAGACCCATGCTAAACTAACGAAATGAAGAGAAGGTAAGGATCGCACTTTTTCCTCTATTTCATACATGAAAATTTGATTCGTTTGTCTCGTTCACCTCGTGGTGCGTTTCACGATGAACAAAGCACGCTTTCTCTTATGCTACATTGTCTTCGCTCTCTTTAAACTACATCATCTTTGATTACAGGAAAGTCAGTCAATGTAGGATGTGGAGCGAAGCGAACCCCAAAAGGACAAACCAGTGTAGTGCAAGGAACAAAATGGTAAAGGATGCACGCCTTTTGCTTCGTTTCATTATGCTAGTTTGGGTCTTATTGGTATTTTCTTTCAATATTTCCTTTACAATGACATGCACAACCCGAAAGAGCAAATGCAAACTAACAACAAAAGGCGCGCCTACATTTCATTGCCATATTGTCGCATTAGGTTGAATTAAAGCTTGTGGGGCCCATGCTTGGCAGTGAGCTTGGAAAAAAGATGTGAGGAAAAAGGAATGTTGGATGTACCTTGACTGGCGGTCAAACTCAGAGAATGATTCGCGAGTCCACGGTCAACCTTGTGCCTGATTACATTCTTAACAAGGCCAAGCGAGATGATCAAAACATACACTTCGTTTGTCTTTCTTCATTCGCCTCACTTTGTTATTCTCTTACCATGATAAAATGGAGTGAAGAATGAACGGAACCCAAAAGAGCCAGTTTAAGTGAATTGCAAGTAAAATAGAGAAAGGAAGGCATGGTTTAATTCATTTAAATCTGGGTTTTGTGGCTCTTGTTTCATTTCGTTGTCTGTAATTATTAAACGAAGTGCAAGCCGTGCGTCTCTTACGCTTTATTCATTTCGTTTCATATTAAAGCACAAAGGAAAAACAAGTATTTGATTCTTCAGTCTAATGATCTTCCCGGCTCTTCATTCTACTTATCTTTCCCTTTTCTGTTTTATGAGCTGGTAATGTAGTGAAAGAGGAGATTGGAAGCATGAAGCTCATAAAAGCCAAAGTAGAAAAGTGAAAATAATGAAGGTAAATAAGCCGAAATCAATGCTAGCATATGTTGGGCTTACATCCTTTTTCATTTCCTACAACTACGATTGCTGTTTCCGTTGTGTTCCTGTTTTCGTTCTTTCTTTGTTTGGCTCATTCACGCTTCCATTCCTTTCCACGGTACTGAGCCGAACAAGAAAGGAATGAAATAAGGAACAGAGTGAACGGTTAGACCAAGATATGACATGAAAGGGAGAGGAATAAACGTACGGAACGCACGGTTCCTTTCACACCCTTCATGTCATTTGTTGCGAGAACAGAATGACCAGGAAACTAATGATAGGGCTATATCACAGGGAATTGAAGATTTCAATGGTGACAGACTTCTCTCATCTAACTCTGTTTCCTCATGAAATTTCCTATCTCGTGATGTGTCCTTTGTTGAAACTTGGTGGGTTTTCTTGAACTAAAGCGAAAACAAATCAAATCAAGAAAATGCCTGCTTTGCCAGCACCATGCATACAAGGGCTTCATCTGGATCATTCCTTTTTGTCATGAGTCGTGCATGTATGATGTTTAGTTTTAATAAGCGAAAAGCATGCTTCCCTTCTGTCACTCATCCATGCACACCATTCACTTCTCATCGTTCATTCATCATCGGTTAACCCTTGATTTGTGGTTCGCCAGGAACAATAGGTTCATGAATCCCAGTTCTTCTATAAAAGGATTCTGATGGCACATCCATGTCGGCTCATTTTGTCGTTCCTTTGTGCTCCGCTTAATAGACATAAACCATGCATCGAATCAGTTCCTTCTTTATGTTTGTTTAAATTAAACAAAGCAATGATGAACGAAACCGTGAGATCGCCTGCTGACAGCATGAACGGGATATCGGTGGGTCTTGTTGTTGGGTTTAATTGTGGTGTGTCTTGTTCGGTGAAACAAAGGATGAAAACGTGTGCCGCATTCAATTGAAATAAAGCACGCTTTCGCTCCGCTTCATTGTCTATGTTTCATTTAAGCAGGCACACCGTTCCTTCTTACTGTTCCACGTTCCACTCGTTACCTTGGCTTTGTGGGAATGAAGAACACATTTTGTTCAATGAAGAAGACCGCGGTCCTTCTGTCACCTACCTGTTATTTACTTGGAACAATTGAAACCAAGATTGCCTCTTCATGGACAGAAAATTTCGGTTGGTTGACTTGGGCTTTGATTGTAGGACGCAAACCGTCAGACACATTGGAAATTAATGACTTGGTTTCTGGATCCGTTCGTGTTGTGTTGTATCTTTTTGAATCAACAGAACATGCATTCGTTATTCGCTTATCTTTGCTGCAATAAAATGAGACACACAACACTCTCTTATCTTGTGGGTTCCTTGTTTCCTTCATACAGAGCCCGATTTAATGTGAATAAAAAGGAAAGGAAACGCGCTTTTCTTCCTGGTATATCTAGCTCTTTTAATTCACTTCATGTTTAGAGATTACATAGAACAGCCACGTGACATGATCCTACAAGAGAAAAGTTGTCAGAAGATTCGATGTCATATTGTCATTAGATGCGAACGGACTGCGATGCCTTGTCAAGTTCTAAGGTGTCACTATAAGAGCTGTGAGCAAGACCGTGTAAAGTGCAAGAGAAGGGGGCACGCTACGCGTCCCTCGACTCTAGGGGGCATGCTACGCATCCCTCATCTTTACCTTTCCATGTGACCGCCAACGCAACGTTTGGCTCAAGTCAATGCCCATAGCTAAGTGCTATATGTGTCTTCTATCCTGAGCAATCAGAGCTATCCCGTTGCACAGACGAACCGCCGCCGGCAGTGAGTGCAAAAGGAACGGCCGCCGGTTCTGCCTGCATAGGATTGCACGTGTGGAAGTAAGAGGGAGAGACAGGGTCCAGTCTGTGGAGAGTGCTAGCCAGCCACACCTACATTCATTACAGCTCTGGTGGGGAGAGCAGCAACCAAGTCGAGATCAATCCCCCACGCAGGTTATCAGCCGTACGCGGCTCTGCCTTTCTACAGCAACGACTACTTGATCTACTACGACCACAATGAACTCAGGATCAAGCCAAGATACGACAATGACTTTCGGTGCCGATGTGGCAGCGCCAGCCGTTGGTGAGTCAACAGCTGACGACACAGTGGTGCAATCCGTTGATAGCTCCACGGAAGATGACAAAGGTCAATCTTCTGCGCTTGCCATTGCAAAGGCAGTTCCCAAGGGGAAAGCAAAGAGTCTACCAAGAGCATCTACGCCTTCGCGTCCGACATCCACAGGTTCGAGGACGGGCAAGGCTTCAGAACGACGGGCCGAAGCGTCTGGTTTTCAGGCACCTCGGACTACGTCCAGGGCCAAGGACAAAGGAGTCAAGACCTTGGAAAAGAAGCCAAGGCCATCATCTTCGAGAAGCTCTTCAGCACGATCGAGGACTTCGGCTACCCGTGGGCGTGACAAGTCCATGACTTGGAATCGGATGGTTACCAATCAACCACGCGATGCTGACGATCTGGACATGACTCTGGATACGATTCCTGCGCGTGGTGATGCGTCATCCGTGGCTACGCCTGCAATAGCTGATGGTCCGAATGCCTACCAGGAACTGACGATTTCGCAACAGTTCGAAGCATCGAACCTTGCACAGCAGATGTACTATCGCAGTCAGGTGCAAGAATACGAAGGAATCGTCCAGACCCTGATGGACAAGATCAAGGAGATGCAACAAGAAGATGAAGGATCTGGAATTCGCATTGAAGAATTGGAACGACAACGTGACCATGCATGCTTAGCCATGAGGCACATCAACAATGTCAATCAGGAGATGAAGCGAGACTATGAAACAGCTTTGTTTCGCATGGATGAGCAGAACTCTGCTCAACAACGTCAAGCACATGCCGTTGCCGAGGAGTTAGCTCAACAGCTACACGTATTCCGCACGGAGGCAGCCACCAACTTTGTGCAGTTGGAGGCAAGAGCGCAAGGCGACGGTGAGCTTATGGCACGTGAGTATGAGCGTCTGACTCATGAACTTCATGAACACGCCAGAGAGAACTTGGTCCTCCGGTCAAACACAGCAAGTTCGGAACAAGCCTTACAAGCAATGCAGGAACGATTCCACTTGGTCAAGAACCAGGAGTTGCGGGCTGTGAACGAGATCCAAGGGCTAGCTGGAAACAGCGCAGCCATTGAACAAGAACGATTTCGGCTTCGCGAACGTCTTGGTGAAGAGGAAGAGTACCGCAAAATGGCTGTGAAGAGGATGCAAGAAGCAGAGGAACGACTTCATCAGAATGAAGATCATGCAAGGCGATCATTGCCTACCTTGCACGACGAGCTGAGTGAACTCAGGAAAACGCTCAAAGCACAAGAAGATCTTCAAGCGAGGACACGCAGCGAATTGGAGGCAGCGCGAAACTCCAATCAAGGAGGAGCGACGCGACCTTCGAGCATGCCCATGTCTTCGAGGACTACTGAGTCTGGCTGGGAGCACGTAGGAAAGGAAGTAATGCCTGCATTTTCCGTAGGAGATGAGGTACGATCCCCTGAAATACGGTCCCCAAGTCAAGTTAGTCCAGTCGCCAAAGAGAAGTTCGCATTCTCGGAATCGGACAAGGACAAGAACCTTGTGATGGATGGAATTCCATTCACTGGTGGAAACTTCTTCACTGGCCGCAGTTCAATGCCAATCGTGGCGGATGCAATGCCCGAGCACTACGTGCCAGGTGTTAGCAGCCCAGCACTTGCGCGTTCCACGCCTAGTGCAGCCACTTTGTTCGGCATACCAAGCGGATTTCATGGGAAAAGTGATGCGGCAGCCGTGCGCGATCGACAGCTACGCGAACTCTTGGGGGATCGCGGGATGTTGGGATCGAAGTCCACAGCATCGGCCAGCTCCTCAAGACCTGTTGGTATCGACGGTGTTACCGCATCTACGAAGGGTAACGACCTCATCGGTCCCCCTATTGCCTATGACGATTCCGTTCATGAAGCAAGAAGACGTCACATCGAGAAAGAGATCGCGGAACAGTACGAAGAGAAGATTGCTGATCTGCGAGGTGAAGTACTCAAGGCTCAGAAAGCCGAACAACGTCTCAGAGCTGATCGTGATGAGTGGAGATTATTCGCTGAAACGATTCAGGAAAACCATGGAGACGATGACGGTGATGAAGCTGGCGACGAGAACGGAGAGGACGAGCATGATGAAGGAACCGGCACGGGGTATGATCCTCCAGATCCGCCTGATGATGATGATGACAAGAAGAAAGGCGGAGGGGGCAAACCTGAATCGGATCCTGGCTCGCATGCGCGTGATCCTGATGGAGACGCGGATCCTGAAGTCACAGAGGTGAGAATTTCCAGGAGGGAGGCCGACAAAGTGACCGTTCCTCCATGGCCTACTCTCACTCACCTCAACAACTGGCGATCCGTGTGCACGGCCAATGTCTTAGGGGCATCAGCTGACCCACATCATGAGGACTGGATGTTATGGCTGGCACCAGCGTTCAACCCATTCCCTGATGTCGAAGCATTGAATGATTCAGGACACAAGAAGTTCAAGAGCATAGACGTCAAATTGGGGATCGCCATGGTCGCAATGCTACGTGCCGGTGGTGACAAATCAGCTGACCTGTACCTCGAGGTGAACCGGAAGGCCAACGATTACATCAGCAGGCCTGACGTGAAGATCATCAAAGGACGACAAGTCATCGCGATGATGTACGAAAGTTTTCGAACGCATGATCGTCTTGACATGATCATCACTCTTGAGTATTTGGTGAAGCTCCAGTACCAAGGCGACAACAAGCTTCATACGTTCAAGCAGACGTGGTTGGAAGTTCTGGGACGGATGAGACCAGAGGACATTCCATCCAAAACAGCTCTCCGTGATTGCTTGTACAGCAAAATCAAGGACTCGCCCGCAATGAAGATGGAGTTGGGCATGCATTACGAACACTTGCCCTACAATCATGAAGACCGATCGTACGACAACCTGATGAAGATCATTGATCGTACTATCATGCGGAGACGAGAACAGTCAAATCTCACTCAGACCCAAATTGGCTTGCGCCAGATGCTTGAGGGCAAGGATTTGCTTGCTGCACCGGCCAAGGTACCCGAGAAACCTACGCCTAACGCAGCTCCATCCGCAAAGGTCAAGGCTTCGCCGACCAAACCGGATAAAGCAACACCTGTACTACCTCAAAGCAAAGCGAAGAGTCATGCGAAGACCAAGCCAAAGCCCAAGAAGAAGACGAGGAGTGAGTCAGCGGACAACAGAGGTGACAAAAGCAAGAAGCAAATCCGCTGCAAGTTCCATTTCACAGATGCAGGGTGTCGAAATGGCGATAAGTGTCCATTCAGTCACTCGAAGAAGACTCCAGAGCGACCCTTCACGCCGAGGACGAGAACTCCAAGCCCATCTGGGGGAGGAGGAAACAGGATATGCTACTCGTTCAAGAACACAGGCTCGTGCTCAAGAGAGAATTGTCCTTTCAAGCATGAGGCAGCAGCTACCCCAGCTCCGGAACCAAAGGCAAAAGCTAAGGCTAAATCCGAAGCGAAGGCAGCTCCAGCGAAGCCGAATGCCAAGGCCAAAGCACTCCCTGCGGCACCCGCCATCAGATTTGTCGAAGGTGGAATCCATCAGCTCCGGCTATATGGAAGCGATCTTCAAAACAAGATGAGGAGGAGTCAGATTGTCCATCCGTTGACAGCGACGCTGATTCGGATTGTTCAACAGATGACGAATCCTCGGGAACGACTACGTCGACCCGAAAAGTGATAAAGCGCAATGTGACATTTGCCAATGACGTGAAGTTCATTTCTTCGTGTCCTAGAAGATCGAAGAAAGACAAAGAGCGGAAGGTGAAGTACGTCGACATGGAAGCGTTTATCAATGATGAGGAGCGCGCCGTGAGCTTGGAATTCGCCAAGCACAAAGCGAGATTGAGGGCACAGATCATGAGAGACATGGTTGACGACGATGATGATCAATGCGGAGATCGAGTTTCATTCGTACGAATCCCAGGAACGTCTCGAGTGGAAGAAGTTTCATTCTACGACGGTGAAGATTCCATCGTTGAGCGCGAACTCGATGCTGCACACAGCAAACGGATCATCAATCAGGGATTATTCAAATGCATGGTTCAACCAGTCATCCTCAAGAAGAAGATCAAGTTTCTCATGGACACTGGGTGTGGTCATGACCTCATATCTCAGAAGAAGATCGAGAAGCACAGTCTCGAAACACTCGTGACTCCAGAGCCCATATCATTTCAGACAGCCAATGGAATCACCGATACCGATCTCGTGTCGAATTTCCAGACTGAGTCGTTCGAGGAACCGATCAATGCTTATGTGTTGGACGACACACCGTCGGTGCTTTCCATAGGCAAGAGATGTATGAACTTCAACTACGGGTTTGTGTGGCCTCCCGGAAGGGAACCATTCATGATCAACCCGCAGGGCAAGAGAATATCTCTGTTCGTGAACGGTGACATCCCGTACGTTCGTGCCGGGAGTTCCAAGTCATTGGTTCATGATGATCCGGAGGCCAAAGCTATCACCGAAATCTTCAAGGGTGCGTTGACAGCGGGCAATGTTGACGTTAGCGTCGCAGCTGCCGCTGAAGCTGCGCCGGGCGAGATTGAAGCAGAAGAAGAAGGTGATGATCACGAACGACCTCCTGATCCTGAACCCCAAGAACCTCCTATAGAAGAAGTACCAGAGTCCGAGGCCGGACGCCCTCCGGACGACGACGAAGGAAAAGGAGTGGGTGAAATTCCATTGGATGGTGACGATGAGGTGATCATTGATGTGGAAGGCGACGGTGCGCCGAGCCGCAAGGCCAGAGTCGGAACACTGAAAGCCGAAGCTAAGACATTGGCACATCTGTGTACTCATCGCTACCGCAATCCATATTGCGAATCGTGCATACGCGCGAAGATGAAGCACTTGCGAACACAACGAGGTGCATTTCAACGTGTGATCAAACACTGGGGAGATCTTGTGACGTTCGACTTCCTTGACATGCGCAAGGCCGCCGAAGCAGGCATTGGACTCGATGACGGAGCACGTGAAGTTCTAGTCATCAGGGACATCGCCACCAAAATGATCGCAGCGATTCCCACGGCTTCAAGGAGCACTGACGAAGTCGTCATGGCCATCAGACGCCTTATGGGAAGACGCAAGATTCATATGGCGTATAGTGATGAAGCACCAGAGTTCGATTCAGCTATGGCGCAGTTGAAGATCGTGATAGATCATTCCCTTCCAGGGAAACCCAGTAACAATTCACTCGCTGAACGATCAAATCAAGAAGTGATCAACACAGTCGCAGCATCCATGCTACACGCCGGATTGCCCGCTCAATACTGGTCCTTTGCGCTTAATTGCGTGATGCAGAACCTCAACGTTGAAGACGTGGAGGGCGATGGTGATTCAGCATGGAAGCGAATGACTGGAAAGGACTTCGAGGGAAAAGCCATACCCTTTGGTGCCAAAGTCTTCTTCAAGCCGACGGACACAAGGCCGAAGACATATGGCAACAAATTCGATCCAAAGGGGATTCCAGGCATTTTTGCCGGATACATCATCACTGCTGGTCAAGGGTGGTCCAAGAAGTATCGCGTTTGGGATATGAAGGAATTTGCCAACGCGAACTTGTCGATGGACGCATCTGTTCCCAGGAAGTTGATGAGACCGTACGAGACAGAAGTTATCTACTTCCCAGAGGAGATAACGTTTCCCCTGAAAGCCGAGTACGAAAGGATGAATTCAACCATTGAGGGACTCAGGGACAACGTTGACCTCGCTGGCAAGGAGATAAAAGACGTCGATGACGGTGATGACGGTCCGCCCGGAGGAAATGGTGGCGACGGGGATGACGATGATCCAAATGGACTTCTTCCTCCACCGGATCCCGGAGAAGATCCTGACTTACAGGACATAGATCCATCTGACATTGAGACGGAGCCGCTCGGCGAAGTCTTCAAGTCAGCAGAACATGAAGCTATTGATGCCATAGGAGACAAAAGACTCGAAGAACTAGACGAAGAGCTGGGTCTACGTGCAGCACCGCCTCCTTCTGAACCAAAGGTCACTGGGAAAGATCGACGATCGCCCCGCGAAGTCGGTCCAACCGGTAGACTCATCCCCGAAGGAGACATCGAAGAACCTGGAGAGATTATCAAGATCTTGAAAGAAAAGAAGTTGGCTCCCGAGGAGATTGAACATTGGAGTACGGGGAAGAAAGGGGACGGCATTGTATATCTCACCGATGACGGTGAAGCCTGCAAGATCGACAAAAGGGGAGTTCCGTATAAGATCCGAAGCGACGGTCGACGAACTCTTCCTACACGGCGACCTATCCATTCTTATTCTCCGGAAGCATGGAAGAAGATGAGCGAAACGGAGAAGAAGGCAGCATACAAGAAAGAAAAGCGAGACAAAGCTCGAGTTGCCAAGAAAGACCGGAAGAAGGCTGTGATAGGAAAGAAGATAGTCACCAAGATTTTGGACAACATGATCTTTCCCAAGATTGTCCCATGTGAAGAAATTGATCTGCAACTCAACGTGTCCATTGATGACGACGATGGTTGGTCATGGGCACAGTCCTATGTGGATCAATATACACAGGAACAATTCTTGGCAGATGTTGTGCCGGCCGTTCCGGCGCATATGGTCATGGATGATAACTGGATTCCTTCTATGCCGTGTACGACTTCTCACAGAAACGTACATCGGGAAAAGAATCATGCAGGAGGATCGTGCTTCAATGCCATGGTCACTCGACCCGTCACACGCAAGGAGATGATCAACAATCCCAAGGCCATGGAAGCTTTCATGAAAGAATGGAAGGGATTGTGGGACCAAGAGGTGTTCGACTTCTCAACTACGCGTGAATATGACGACGTCGTCGCTGAGGCAAAGAAGAAAGGTGAGAAAGTACACATGGCGCGAGTACATGGACTGATATACGAGAAGAACTATCAGCTCAAAGAGGACGATCCTGCCAGGAAGTTCAAGGGGCGAGGTGTACTACTCGGTGATCAGGTCAAAGACCAGAATATGGAAGCCGCATTGTTTCAGGATTTGGGGAATTCCCCGGCTACGTTTGACGCCTCACGGTGGGCAGATTATTACGGATGCCTTCCTGGCAACGATGTCCAGATGGCGGATGCTATCCAAGCATACATTCAGGCGAGATTATCGGGCACTCCATGTTGGGTTGAACTGCCTGATGAAGCCTGGCATCCATCTGCGAAACGGCACAAATTCCGTAGGCCGGTATGTCGCCTGATCAAAGCTCTATATGGACATCCTGACGCAGGAACCATGTGGGAACAACATTGCCACACCGCGGTACAGAAAGTAGGGTTCAAGCCGATTGGTGATGAATGGCCATCATTGTATTTTCACCCGCAAATGAAGCTCTTACTTGTCATCTACGTGGATGATCTCAAGATGGCAGGACCCAAAGAGAATCTACCCAAGGGTTGGGACATGCTGCGCCAAGAACTTCGATTGGAAGAAGAAACGCCGCTGGGCTTGTATCTGGGTTGTCGCATCTCCAAGGGCGAGGCAACGTTGCATGACAAAACGAAGGTGCAGACCGTTACCTACGACATGGAGACGTACCTGGACATGACAGTCAAGAAGTACTGCGACGTGACTGGGTTCGATCCGACAAAATTCAAGACGGTACCATCGCCGAGTCCGGCTGAGGAGACTAAGAATCACCCAGCTCGCGCTCCGGCACAGTCAGGTAAAAGCCATCGATGCACGTGGTGTGGACACACCATGCCTGTTGATAAGGATGGTCGGCTCGTTCCGCCTCCACCTATTCCCAAGGCGCCCGAGGAAGAGGAAATCAACGAGGCTAATCGCGGCGCACTTGCTCCGCAGGCAGCCAGCATTCTCATGAAATTGCTTTATGCCGCGCGCATTTGCCGCTTTGATCTTCTGCGCAGTATCAACAATCTCGCACGCAAGATCACGAAATGGACCAAGAAGGAGGATGCTCTTCTTCATCATCTCATGGCCTATGTGCACCAGTCCAAACATCACATGATGATTGGATGGGTCGGGAACTCCTTGGAGGACTCGTCCATCGGGCTGTTTGCAGATGCGGACTATGCGGGTTGTGGAGAAAGTTTGAAATCTACCTCCGGTGCTCATTTGCACATTCAAGGTTCTCACACACGATTTCCCTTGGCGGGACTTAGCAAAAGGCAGGGATGCTTGAGTCATTCCACACCTGAGGCCGAGATTGTCGCGGCCGACTTTGCCATGTCACGTCTTGGATTGCCTGCTATCACGTTGTGGCAGCAGCTTGGGGGGCAAGACCCCAACTTCGTCTTCTACGACGACAACCAGACCATGATCGGGGTGATTCGCACGGGCAAGAATCCGACTATGCGTCACTTGGAACGTACCCACGGTATCTGCATTGGATGGATGCATTCTATCTTTCAGGAAGGTTACGTTTCTCTTGCCTATGAGGTCACTGCCAAGATGTCAGCGGACATACACACCAAGTCGTTCAAGGATTCCGTGTCCTGGACACATGCGTGTCAGCTCATCAACATCTTTCCGCCGGATCTCATCGGCTCCCAAGAGATTATGGATCTGATGCGGCCTACTCATACCCAAAGCACGGATGAGAAGGGTCAGCAGCACTACTCGTTCAAGAGCGAGGTGCCTTGTTTTCCTTACACGCAGACGCCGATCCTCCCTCAGGTGTTGTATCGCGCTGGATTGTCGAGTAAGGAAGGCTTGCAAGAACATGACAGTGTGGACCCCATCCTGGTTGTCAAGTTCCCGCGCATGTTGCGGGGGCCGCCTTCCGCGTTGCCGCCTGGTCGTTACCTTCGGTCGACTTGGATTCTTCGTGAAGGGCAGTGGCACCAGCTGGAGGACCGTGCTGCTATCCTTGACACACCGGGCAAGTTCGACCGCTATGTGGAGCGTGCTGTGTTTCAGTACCATCCGGTACGGGGGCATTTGCGCCCCGCCGCCATTGCGGACGTCCTTGCGCCGCCGTTTTTGCCTCCTCCTGAACCGCCTCTAGGCCAGTCTTATGTGCGCGCCCTGCCCGCCAAATGGCGAGCGGTGGTTGTCACACTGGCGCGTGCCATCCATGGGGGGTACCAGGGCTTTACATTGCACCAGGGATTTTGTTTCAACGGCCAATCCAAAAGTCAAGCCTCTCAATTTGGTTATGACCAATGGTCGTCGGTGTACGAGGATGTATGGCATGATGCGGCGGAACAGAAAAGGGAATATCAAGGATATGATGGAGCAATTGTGCCTCACGTGGTCAATTTCGCCGAAAACAAGCCCAAGGAGGGTCTGGTGATCCAATTCCTCGACCACGATGGAAGGTTGGTCCATACTTACAAGAATCCTTACAGCCGGTGGAAGTACCGTATCACTATCAAAGATGCTCCAAAGGCAGTGACGGTATGGACATTGATAGGAGTCGATGAGGAGAACTGGTGGAACGAGTATGCTCCAGGCAAGGATTGCATCGCCCAGCATGCTCCCGATTCTCACTACGACCCTGGGCTGCAAGTAAATGTTCTGAGTATGGGGCGAGAAGTTGACGACGCCATGTGCGCCTACCTCTTTGATGTGGTGGAAGCAAGGAAAGACAACCCTAACTCCGTAATCTTCATTGGTGCAGGGGTGTTGGGCAAGAATTCGTGGCTGAGTCGGAAAATCGCTGACAACCCTGAAAGGGCCAAATTGCGGACAGACTACCCATGGGGGGAGGTCGTCCAAAGAATTGCGCGCAGAGCGGCATCATGGGGGTTCCAAATCATCATCGAAGTGCCTCCTCGAGTACCAGTCCAGGAAACCAAGCAGTACAAGGGACTTCAGGAAGATGCCATGTGGAAGAGCATCAAGATCCAAGGATGCACTCACGGGCAACGTTATACCTTTCGGGATCCTGTATCTCCCGGAACCGCCGTTGAGCTCGGCTACTGCAAGGATGAATGGGAGTACATTGCCGCAAACGTCGCGTTGCATCCTAAGTCGTCTGACGTGTGCTCGTCCAAACATTTGCACATGACTGATTCGGACGCTAAGGATCGATCTGATAAATGCGAGTTGACTAGCCAAATCTCCAGAAGATTGCTTAAAGCCTTGAAATTTCAGGCAACTGGCGATGGGAGATTGGTAGCCATGCCGTCGAAGGCTGGTGGACGAAAGCCAGACCGCATGATTGTTGACCTCTGTGGCTTGGGTAATGGCTACGCCGTGCCTAAGTCCACTAAGGGTTGCTCTCGCATAACTTGCAAGGAGCTGATCAGCTCCAAAGCCGATGAGGACAACCTTATCGGTACGATGAAGGATGCGTGCCGGAACGACCTGCGCACACCTGTGCTATTCGTGGCATCGCTTTTGCGATCAGGTGCTGGTCCTGGAAGTAGTGAAGGGGCTTGCGTGGGGGGTGAGAAACGTTCCGGTGGGAAGTACAAGGTTTTCAGAAGTGTCTTGAAATCTCTCAAACGCCTGCTGAAGAAGTGTGCGGAATTTTCCGACGTCTATTTTTCGCTTGACATGCCTTCTTCATGTTCATGTTGGTCTTGGCCAGAGTTGCATGCTCTTGTTTCAAGTGGCAAGGTGACGAAGGTTAAGGTTGATGATCATGTTGGTGCTGGTGGCGATGGTGGTGGACGCAGGATCATGTTCTCTAACATGCCTGAAGCGGATCGTTTGATGGTGAGACCGGATGATTGCTTGGACCATGATTCGAAGAACAGTTTGTCGCAGCGCATTGATGTCTCATGGCGGTCAATTGCGAGGAATGTTCGCAGCCTTGTTCGAGCTCATGTCAGTGTCAGTCATGTTGCACATGAATCTGAGGACATTGCATGGCAGCAACATCAGTGTGTAGACGCTGATGAAGGGGCTATTAGACAGCCCCAACTAAGGAACAACTAAGGTCTGACCAGACGGATCGGGGAAGGGTGCCTCTTACGGAGAACCCGGAACCGTGAAGTCGAGTAGGGTGTAGGGACTTCCCTCCTACGGAGGAAGGACCGAAACCCGAGCCATGGCTGAAAGCTACAATGCCTACGAGCTGGCCTTCGAAGGAGTGGACCACGAAGAAGTTTTCCCGTCTGGTGGGATGATGCGAACGTTTCTGAAGTTCCACAAGTTCCTGGAGATGTATTCTGGGGATTCGTCGCAGAGCGTTTCGCTCCCGCCGAAGATTACGAAAGACAAAGTGGTCGACAATGATCTCATTCGCACATGGGCAGCGTTCAAAGCACCTCCGTTGGTCTTGCTGTTCACGTGTGCAAATCTGTCGCCAGGAGGGGATCTTTCCATTCGAGTCCGAGAAATCCTCAAAGCTTGCTTATTTGCTGCCCCTGAGGAGTACATGGACAAACCCTATGGGGAGATACTCGCCATGGTCATCAAGTTTGGTGGAGGTCTCAAACACATTGTTGCTGACTACGAGGGGAAGTTCAATGCCATCACCAGGTTATGGTGGATGAGGAAGTGATCCGCGATGATGCAAAATTGGCTGTAGTTGAACTGGAACAAGAACGAAAACAAGTTCGGTTCGACTTGAACACTGCAACAAGGAACATCGTCAGTGCGGACGGGTACTACAACCTCGCCGTTCTCATCAACTCCGTGGAGACGCCCTACCAGACTGTGACAGACACGAGAATTCAACAATGGTATACGGTGAATCAGGACTACTACCACAAGTTGCCTATGTCGGGTAGAGCACCTGACCAATCAGATCTGTTGGCGGAGCCTACGTTA
Source organism: Symbiodinium sp. CCMP2592 (assembly GCA_905221615.1). Classification (NCBI taxonomy): domain Eukaryota; class Dinophyceae; order Suessiales; family Symbiodiniaceae; genus Symbiodinium; species Symbiodinium sp. CCMP2592. The sequence goes on along the minus strand of CAJNDT010000386.1, from coordinate 5,746 downwards.
TGTAGGGTGTGCAAGCTGATGTACATGTTCGCAAAACACACTGGGTATGGACTACGGACCTACAACCAAGAATGTGCAGCGAACAACGACGGCGCTACGCCACTCAACGTTCACCAGCTGGCTTTGATGATGCGCACAATGCCTCAAGGCATGGGACATCCGCTCGCCTTTGCGATGAACTCGCTCCAGGCGTTCAGTGTCTGTCTCCACGTGCTTCATTCCTACGTATCATGGGTTGATCCAGATACTGGACACCCGCATTACAGATGGTCCAACGATGTGCTCCCTGATTCCGACTACACCACGTATTCTTTCCTCAAGCACCATGTGGATGCTGTATGTGCAGATCAAGACAGGAACGGTTTCCAATTGCCGGATGCGTTCCGTAGCTACACCTGGAATCAGTGTGGAGTTGAATCTGGGTATGTGGTCGACTGCTCTACCAAACGCTCCACGTTGAGCATATGGGAAGCAGAATTCCAACAGATGGGGGCACCAAGTCCGCTTATGCAAGATGATGGCCTATTTCCGCCCAATCTTCAACGGCATCCTAGCTGGGTGTACTCAACGGGGAGGGTGGCGATGCCTACGGCAAGCAACCTCGAACCGGAAGGAATCGTGCACCCTGAGCATGGAAGAACGCCGGGACAATCGCAAGGATCCGCTGCCGAGCCTCGAGCCACCCCTAGCCACGGACCAAAGAGGGCAAGGACGGACGAGGCAACGGCATCGGCGTCATCATCTTCTGCGGCACCTCCTCCACAACCACCGACTTCGCAACCGGAAGAAGAACCATCGCAACCGACATGGGAGGAAGCTCCAATCCCCGCTGGCGCTCAGGAAAGTTGGTACCATTATGTCAACATCGATGAAAAGGGCTGTCGCTCGAGCTTGCTGGCGACGACCCGTGATCAAGACGAGTACCAACCTACCATTGATGAGACGCCAAAGTTCGTGGCCAACCACGACGTGGGGACCACACCGATTCAGCATTACGTCAGAAGACTGGTGACCTACTTGGCAAGGATTCGTTCCGTCTCTCAAAGTGACGACAAGGGTCTCAACCTGAAGGTCTACGTGAAGCTGAGAACGAAGATGTGGTTACGGATGTATTCGCGGCTGTACCATGCATTGGCATTGGTGTCGTGCGTGCATCTTCCTTCTCCTCCAATGCTTACCTCGGCAGTGATGATCGAGGCAGACAGCGATCTTGTCGACAACGATGAAATTCCGGCAGAAGCAAGGATCAACACCATGAACACGCAATAGTTTGGGTATGGGTGGCAAGCCTGATGCCGCGACTATGCGCTCTCAATGCACAATCCTCGTCCAAGACTTTGACATGGTCGCAAGGACCAGAGGGTCATCGCATACAGTGAGAGAGAATCTCGTCATGCATGGATGGAGTGAGATCTACATTGTGAGCCCGTCGATCACCGCAGGTGCCAACTACAACTTCCGAGTCACAAAGGGATCGTTGGAATCTGTGAATGAGACATTGGATGGCTTGACTGAAGAGCAGCTTGCAACCGTCACGTTGCATTACCATCTGTCTCTCCAGGCGATCCTCATCGAGAACATATCGTTTCCGATGAGTGAGGTCGGAGATGGAGCAGCGATTCGTGCTGATTTGCAGCGACAGCTCAAGGTCACGTACGTTGACCCTATCATTGCGACAGGGAAGCGTACCACGCGCCCTCCAATTGTCAACATCAATCATGACTTACGGTTCGTAGGAGCAGCCAGCAATTACCTTCGACAGAAAGCTTCTATGTTCAATGGCTTCCACGCGCTGGGAATGTATATTGAACTGGAGTTGCGGGCCCGAGCATGTGTGGTGATTCATGGATCTTCGTTTTGGTCAAGAATGTACAGTCAGGCGAAACATGCGTCGTCAGGCGTGCATACACTGTCAGTCGAAAAGGTGCCACCACCGGACAATCGTGTCAGGTTCAAATTGGGCCTCGCTATCTACGAGAAGCAGCTGTTCTGCGAGAAGATGGTATCCACGTGCTTTGTTGAGGCATCGAAAGTTCGCTCATGGGACGAAACTGTCCGAACCGACTCAGTCGCTCACCCGTCGCTTGTCGAGATTTGGGAGGACAAGAGTGAAGTCAAAACGTCCACCAAGATTTCGCAGACATGGTTTACGGGAGAACAGCAGCAACAGATCAGGTCGGGTGCCCAGGGTGACACGGTCGCTGAATCGTCCACAGTCACCTGGCAGGATTTTGACATCGCCATGACCGTTCCCGAAGCCTACTACGACAACAGGCACTACTGGTTCAGGATCGACACCTATGCGACCCTGAACACTGGTTATGTCAAAGGGAGAACGTTCTATTGCCCTGGATGTGAAGCAATGAAGTGGGCTGAGTGCTACGCACAAGCCTTCTTCAAGCCGACCGGAAACGGGTATCCTGGACACTGCATTGGGTGCGCGCATACTTCAGCCTTGAAGATGCAGCATCAAATCGGCTCCTTCAATGACTTGATCACGTCCCAGAAGTACACCTTGGCTTGCGCAAAGCACGTTTATGACCTGAGGCTTCAATTTGTGGACCCTCGCATGGACATCAAGGAGTTCCTCAAAGCTTGTGCGGAAGTGGTCTACGAAGACATTGGCAAGACGGTTTCTCACTACGGTGGTCTCCGAATCACAGCCAGTCAGGCCATCGAGTACGCGGCATGGGGAAAGGCTAAACAGTTGGCATGGGACAGAGGGTACGACTCCGAAGGCAAGACATGCTACATCTGCTACTACGATGCCGGGAACTGCGCTTATGCTGGTTTCATGAGGATGCTTTTGACTCCGGAAGAGCGCCAAGAATGCTACAGAGGGTCAGTCTTGCCCAAGGAAGAGCTCCTGGGTGACACAGTGGAGCTGGCGCTCCGGCTTCTTACAATTGCAATGAGACACCCAAGTCATTTTCCGAATTGGGGTGGCCTTGAGGGAGCAAATGCGTGCGCGAGGGGAATCGAAAGATCATTCTTCCGCTACGCGTCGGCCGAAGCCATCGAGCTGATCACGGTTGACTCCCCGCGCAAAAGGACACCGCCCAAGAAGAATGAAGCAGTCGCTGAGATCGTCAACAACATGTCCGCTGACCTCGTGATTGATTTCACAGTGGTCGTCGATGGTGATATCTACCCTGTAGAGATTACGAGAACCGACGAGACACAGGCCGCTGACAACGTCACGGACGATCCAGGGTTCTCAGTTGCTCCACCAATACCTGCACAGGATGTGGATGTGGATGCGCAACCCGAAGAAGAGCAAGGTGCAGAAGGCCCTGATCCCAGGCATGCAATTCGTGAGGGATTTGTCACGCAGCTTCAGGACTATGTTGGCGTACTCGCTCAGGGCGAAATGTCAGTCGGAAGCGATCGCATCACGTTCTGTGTTGCTTGTGGCAGTGACCTACACACTCTGTCAAATTGCACAGAGAATGCTGCGACCCGGGATCTGGTACTTCGAGGCGTCCAGATTATCAAAGAAAGTCTTCTTCGATATCCACGTCGAGTATCTACACAAGAGGCTGAGCCAATGGACGTTGACACCACAGATCATGTGAGTGTTGCATCCTCGGACCGACGACCCAAGGCCAAAGCCCGACCGCGACGCGGAGGCGAAGCCGTACGGGGTGATGTGGTCTTGATCCGTCATGAGAACAAACACAATCTCTGCACGGATGTGGAGAATCGTCGGGGCCTAAATGATGCTTGTGGCGTACCACTGGAGGAATCGGGACCAGAGAATAGCCAGCGAGTGGTGGACATCATTGAGCAGCTTTCGGACCATCGCGACCGACGCCTACCTCAACGAGGAGACCGTCCTAGCTATGTGTACGACGAGAACACTCACAGCTACACCAATCCAGGCTATGAATCCATCGGCGGCGGAAGGCCAATCCGGTGCGGGATTCTCGATCTGATCCCAACCAAGGGTGCAAGCTTCATCAACAATCGGTGGGACATCGTGAACGAAGTTGTCCTTCGCAACATCACCCGTCAGCGCAGGCTGAATGCGGATTGGGCGCTATCATGCATCCAGTCTGACTTGCGCCACAGAATCGCCAGGCGCCCAGGCTCGGAATGGCTTGACAACAGGTGCCAGGTGGCGTTCAACAGTGTCATCAAATGTGATGAAGGAGGATGGGTGATGATCGAAGACTTGGTGAGGCATGAGCCACTATGGACCCATGAAAGCAGACGCATCACCGAAGCGGTCTCAAGGAACGATGAGCAACAGAAGAAGAGAGTGTACAATGAAAGACTTCAGCTATTGTTCCAAGGGAACATGATTGCAGCCACGAAACGCAACAAGGCCAAGATTCGGCTGCAGTTCCTGGGTGTGAGAGTGAAGGACCCCGGCACGGAAGTTCTTGGATCAGCAGGTTCGAACATGTTGGTATCAGTTCAGGACCAGATCACGGAGATCCAGAACAACGATCATTGTCGGCATGGCCAGAGGTACCTGAACATATGCAACGGCTGGGTGAAGCCATGGGCAGTTCGGGCTACGAGTGGTCACTCTGCGCATTCAGATCCCCAGAACAATTTGCTTCAGTTGGACAAGAACAGGTTCGCAATATCTCCATCTATGACCCTCTTGCAACGTCTTGGAGGTGCGTTCCACGCTACGGCATGCCGCAACTTGGATTCCATCGTCACGCAAGGCATCATGCCTGGTTCGGAGGACCCCGACGGGGACTTCGACCATAGGCGCCAATTCCGAGGCAACCAAGGTGGCAGACTCCACAGCTATTGGGGGGTGTTTGCGCCGTTCGATCACCGGAACGCAACGACCAAGATGCGAGTACATGGACGCGACGCCAAGCACATGCCATTGGCGGTCCTTCATGTCCCATCGCAAGATCTTGCACGAGAGGATGGACGTATCACAGACAGCGGCATCATGATCGTTGGTCGAACGATACCTTTCCATTTCGTCAAGGAAGTATGGTTTTGCGTCCCTGATCCTCGAGATACACACTCTTTCGCTCTGGTGGAAAAGATCTACGATGAAAGGTTGGAGAAAGAGCTGGTGTTGGACTACAATGCATCACCGTTGCTTCCTGAGTTCGAGAGATACCGAACGCCATGCAAGATCATGGAATTGCTTTGCGAGATGCCTCCTGGACCCCACGACACAAGCAAGGAGCAGATCATTCGTGACCTCACGACTGTCCTGGAGTCCCACAGGGAGAACACGGTTCGGCATCACTACATGGACAAAGGAATCAAGTTTGTCATCAAGAATTGGCTACCCGAAGACCTACGCAGAGACGAGGATGGACGGAGAATGAGGGTATGCCCGGCATGCTACAACATCGTTCCAGCATGTTTCTCCCGATGCACGTCTTGCTGGTCCCAGTTCGTTTCGAGCGGATATTACCAAGGTTCTCCACAACGGGAGACTCCTACGGAGATCCCCAGTGACTTCATTGCTCAGACAATGGAAGCCGCAGCAGCCGCAGTGCCTGAGGCGCCCGAAGAGGAGCAGGAAGCCATGGAGGTAGAAACCGTTGCGGAACCTGAAGAAATCCCAGAGCCATCTGTCATCGCGGAAGACGATCCAGAACAGGAACCTGATGAAGAAATGGACATCGAGCCTGGAGAGGACTTTGATGACGCAGTGCCAGAAGCAATTGCACAGGAACGTCGTCCCGTCTTCGTTACCGGCCAGTCTTTGAACATCGATCCTGAGCTACAACTTGCACGTACCGCCCTGCAGCCATCCTAC